>RJWJ010003311.1:0-88079 GCA_004363605.1 Indri indri
TCACTGTGTTGCCCAGGTTGATCTCAAACTCCAGGCCTCAAGGGATCCTCCCACCTAGGCCTCCCAAGTTGCTGGGATTACAGTCATCAGCCACAACACCCAGCTCTCTGTATTAATTTTCAATGGTATTTGTAGAGATTCTTGAATACGTGGTTTGAGGTCTTTCATTAGCTTGGGAAATTTTTAGTCATTATTTCTTCATATATCCCTTCTATTTCATTGTCTTTCTCCTCTCTTTCTGGATATCACTTATATAAATGTGAGCCCTTTTCACTGAATCACGTCCGTCTTCATGTTTGTCTCTTTATTTTCTATTCTTCTGCCTCTCTGTGCTTGTCTAGATATTTTCTTCTACCTCTCTTCTAGTTCACAAATTCTCTCTTCAGCTATACCTTATCTACTGTTAAATATATTTATTGAGTTTTGAACTTTAGTTATTTTATATTTAAGTCCAATAATTTCACTAGAGTTCTTTTTATGGCTTTCACATCTATGCCAGAACTCTCCATATTGTCATTTAATTTCTTGAGCATTTCAATCATAGTTATTTTATAGTTTGCATCTGATAACATCCATCTCTGGATCTCCTGTGGGTCTGTTTCTATCATCTGATTTTTCTCTTGATTATCAGTCATTTCTTATATTTTTGAAAGCATAGTTTGTTTTTTTTTAAATTATAACTTGTGTTTCAAAAACTACAGAGAATACCTGAGGTTCTAGATGTTATCTTACTTAAGAGAGGATTTACTGTAGCTTCTGGCAGGCAGTTGGGAGTAGGGATGATGAGCAACTTAATTCAATCACAGATTAGGTGTTTTGTAGAGGGGGGCAGGTGTGTGTATTTGTGTGTGTGTGTGTGTGTGTGTGTGTGTGTGTGTGTGCGTGCATGTTTTGGTTTGTTTGTTTTTCTTTTTTTAAAGCTAGACCTCAGTCTTTGTGAGGTCAGTTTTTGGTCCATCCTTTCTCCTGGGGTTCTTTAGGGTTCCAACTGTTTCAGTTGTTTATTGCTATATAAACAGCCCTGTAAGCTCAAACCATCTCAATGCTTGTGGCTTAAAACAACACTGATTTACTATTTCTTATAATCCTCTGGGTTGGCTAGACAGTTCTCCTACTCTGTTTGGTATTGGCTGGTATCACTTATAGAGCTGCATTCAGCTGGACACTTGGCTGGGGCATTTTGGTACTCTTTCACATGGCCTCTATATATAATATTCCACCTTCCAGGGCTCTTTCTACTTCCTGAGGCACTGTGGGGCAGCACGTGGGCTATCTCTCCACTGAGATAAACTTGACCTAAGCATGGAGGCTTGATTCTAAGAGGGAGCATTCCAAAAGTATGAGTCCCAGTGAGCAAACACGTATCAAATCTTTGTTTGTGTCACCTTTACTGATGTGCTGTTAATAAAAACAAATCACACGACCAAGCCCAGCGCCAATGGGAAGAGGGCCACCCAAAGGCACAAATACTGGAAGGTGTGGTTCATGGGGAGGGGGGACGGAGGGCACCAATGTAACATATCGCCAGATCAAATCAAATCCTAGAGTATTCACCAGCATACGTCCTCTTTAGCGTCTCTTGATCACCAACTTTTGTCATCTCAGCTCTGGAAGCTCTCCTCATCTTCTCAGCCTCTTGGTTGCTGATTAAGAGTCAGCAAATACATCAAAGTAAAAGCAGTGCCAAATGATGGGCTCACCTCTTTGCAATTCCTTTCTCTTTGTGATTTGGTCCTTCAAGTTCTCATTGTCTCAGAAGTTTTTCAATGCCTTCAAACAGATATTTCCTATATTCTGCCCAGCTTTTCTTGTTGCTATCCACAGGAGGGATGGTCTTAATTGAGCTGATCTATCATTGCTGGAAGCAGAAATCCCACAGAAGGGGAGATGTAGAGAAGTACTTCAAGGTGTGGGTAAGAGAAGCAGGCCCTGATAGAGAAGGAGATTGTCCAAGTTTAGGAAGAGGTTAGTATTTTGGGGGATTCTCTGAGGAAAAGAGCCTTTCCTTGCTGCCTCACAGTGCCCCAGGAAGTAGAAAGGACTCAAAAAGAAATGACTACCTGGGCCCCAGGACTTCTAGTTTCTACAAAATCCCCCAGTCTCTAGCAGGGCAGGGAAGCAGCAGAGCCATCCTCCCTCAAAGGGTCTTAGCCTGTACAGGCTTAGAATGTAATCATTTCAGTATTAATCAGTGTAGACCAAATACCAGGGGGCCCTTCCTAATGCTCTCAACTTCAGAAGAGCCCTGCAACCTAAATATATCCTCCGTGAGGGGTAGGTGAGGGAGCCCTAATTATCACTGTAATTCAATGTCTCAATATTTTGGCCACTGGGTGTTCAGATGAGTTTTAATTTGTTTCAGGAAAAACAAAGTAAAACGATATTTAATGTACCAGATTTTGATAGATGCAAATCCATATCCATGATATCCCTTTTAAAAAAATAAAATAGCAACCAGAAAGTTGGCAGCAATGTTCATACCTTGAGTACTCTAATTGGGCATTGATTATTATTATTTTTTTTAACAGGCAAGGTCTCACTGTGTCCCCCAGGCTGGAGTGCAATGGCACTATCATAGCTCACTGCAGTCTCAATCTCCTGGGCTCAAGTGATCCTGCTTCAGCCTCCTGAGTAGCTGGGACTATAGGTACATGCCACCACCCCAGCTAATTTTTTAATTTTTTTGTAGCGATGAGGTTTTTCTGTGTTGCCCAGGTTGGTCTCGAGCTACTGGCCTCAAGTGATCCTCCCGCCTTGGTCTCCCAAAGTGGTGGGATTATAGGAGTGAGCCACCATGCCCAATCTTTTTTTTTTTTTTTTTGGTAACAGCTTTATTGAGATGTAATTCATATACCATACAGCTCACCCATTTGAAGTGTACAGTTCCATGGTTTTTAGTATATTCACAGATATGTGCAACTATTGCCACAATTTCAGATCATTTTCATCACCTAAAAAGAAACTTTGTAGCCTCTAGCTATCACTCTCCAATCTCTCTATTTACAGCCTCCCCAACCACTGCTGCTAAGAAACCGTTAAACTAGTTTCTGTCGCTATAGATTTGCCTCTTCTAGAAACTTTGTATAAATGGAATCTTATAATCGTGGTCTTTTGAGTCTGGCTTCTTTCACTTAGTGTAACTTTTCAAGCTTTATCCATGTTGTAGCCTGTATTAGTACTTCATTTTATTGCTGAATAATAATCTTTTACGTGGATGTTTTATCTATTCATGATGGACATTTGAGTTGTTCCCAACTTTTGGGTATTATGAATGATGCTGCTGTAAACATTTAAGTAAAAGCTTTTGTGTGAACATATGTTTTCATTTTTGGGCGGTATGTATCTTGGAATTGTATTGCTGGGTCAAATCTTAATTCTATGTTTAACTTTTTGAGGAACTACCAAATTGTTTTCCAAAGTAGCCTAACGATTTTACGTTCCTAATAGCAGTGTATGTGGGTTCTGATTTCTCCACATCTTCTCTAATACTTGTTATTATCTGACCTTTTTTTTTACTATAGACACCCTAGTGGTTATGGAATGGTATCCTCTTGTAGATTCAATTTGCATTTCCCTGATAACAAATGATGTTGATCATTTATTCATGTGCTTATTTGCTATCTATATATCTTCTTTGGAGAAATGTTTATTCAAGTCCTTTGCTCATTTTTGAACTGGGTTAATTGTCTTTTATATTCTAGATCCAAGTCCCCTATCAGAAGTATAATGTACAAATTTTTTCCCATTCTGTAGGTTGTCTTTTTCACAAAAGTTTTGAATTTGATTTAGTCCAGTGTATGTAATTTTTCTGTTATTGCCTGTGCTTTTGGTGTTACATCCAAGAAATCATTGCCAAATCCAATGACATGAAGATTTTTGCCTGTGGTTTATTCTAAGAGTTTTATAGTTTTAGGTCTTACATTTAGGTGTTTGATCCATTTTGAGTTAATTTTTGTATGTGGTGTGAGATAGGGTCCAATTTCATTCTTTTACATGTGTCCATCCAGTTTTCCCAGTTCCCTTTGTTGAAAAAACTATTCTTTCTGCATTGAATGGTTCTTTTTTTTTTTTTTTTTTTTGAGACAGAGTCTCACTCTCTTGCCTGGGGCGAGTGCCATGGTGTCAGCCTAGCTCACAGCAACCTCAAACTCCTGGGACTACAGGCATGCACCACCATGCCCGGCTAATTTTTTCTATATATATTTTTAGCTGTCCAATTAATTTCTTTCTATTTTTGGTAGAGATGGGGTCTCGCTCTTGCTCAGGCTGGTCTCGAACTCCTGAGCTCAGGGCGATCCGCCCACCTCGGCCTCCCAGAGTGCTAGGATTACAGGCTTGAGCCACCGTGCCCGGCCATTGAATGGTTCTTGAACCCTTGTCAGATATCAATTGACCATAGACACATGGGTTTACTTCTGGAATCTCAATGCTATTCCATTGATATATATATATCTATCTTTATGTCTATACCACACTGTCTCAATTACTGTTCCTTTTGTAGTAAGTTTTAGAATCAAGTATGAGTCCTCTGACTTTGTTTTTCTTTTTCAAATTGTTTTGGCCATTTTGGACCCTTTGGAACTATATATGAACTTTAGAATCAGCTTGTCGATTTCTACAAGAAAGTCAGCTGCAATTCTCATAGGGATTGCACTGAATCTGTAGATAAATTTGGAGAGTATTGCCACCTTGACAATATTCAGTTTTTCCATCTATGAACAGAGGATATCTTTCCATTTATTTAGATCTTCTTTAATTTCTTTTGGCAATGTTTTGTAGTTTTCAGAGTGCAAGTCTTATACTTCTTTTGCTAAATTTGTTCTTAAATATTTTACTTTTTGATGCTTTTATAAATGGAATTGTTTTATTAATTTCATTTTTGGATTGTTCATTGCAAGTGTATAAAAATACAATTGAATTTTACATATTGATTTTGTAACCTGCAACCTTGCTGAATTTGTTTATTAGTTATAATAGTTTTATAGTAGATTCATTAGGATTTTGTATGTATAAGATGATGTAATCTATGAGTAGAGATAGTTTTACTTCCTTCTTTCCAGTCTAAATCACTTTTATTTATTTTTCTCACCAAATTGCTCAGGCTAGAACCTCCAGTATAGTGTTAAATAAAGGTAGTAAGAGCAGCCATCCTTGTCTTGCTCTTGATCTTAGGGAGAAAACATCCAGTCTTTGACCATTAAGTATGATGTTAGTTGTGTTTTTCATAGATTCCCTTTATCAAGTTGAGGAAGTTCTCTTTTATTGATTTTTTTGGTGTTTTTATCATGAAAGGTGTTGGATTTTGTCAAGTGCTTTTTCTTCATCTACTGAGACAATCATGTGGTTTAAAGAAATTCTATTGATATGGTCTATTGCATACATTGCTTTTCAGATGTTAGACCAACCTTGCATTCTCAGGATAAATCCCACCTGGTCATGGTTTATAATTCCTTATATATATGGCACTGAATTCAGTTTGCTAATATTCTGTTTTAAAGCACAGTGATAATTTGGGGAAAAGAGAGCAATTACTTTTAGAGGAATCTAGGTTCTGAGTATGTACTGCAAAAAAAAAAAAAAAATCAGTATGGACAATGGAAAAAGCTGGAAGAAGGAAGAGGAAAGATAATTCTTCAGTTCACCTATCCCTCCGTAAAGACAGTATATTGCCAAATGGAGAGTCATTTAGAAGTCAGTGTGGTCTTGTCCTTCCCTTAAGATGATGTAACTGACTTAATAACAATCTAACATTAGCCTTTGGTTATTTTTCTAGCAGCTGCAATGAGTTGTCCTGAGCCCCTGTGACTAACGGGCAGACCTATCCCCTGAGCACAGCAAATTGGTTCCACTGCCTCCACGTTGGAAGGCCTTTTACTTGTAGTAGATAAGCTACAAATCCAGCAGTCCACAGCATTAACAAATGCATGATACTGGATTGTCAAGTAGAGAGGAGACGTGGGAGCTAAGATCAAGGTTTTGACTGCCAAACCAAGGACTTTTCCTTGATTCATTAGGCAACAGGCAACCATTAGATGTTTTGAGTCAGGGAATGCCATGATTGAAGCTGTGCTTTAAGAAGATTAAACTGGCAGTAGAGCATTGAATATAAGAGATCAAATAAGCAGCTGGGAGATGAGAATGAAAAAAAGCTTGCAGAAGGTAAATTCCTCAGGATTTGACAATTAGATTTGATGATCAAGGGAAAGGAGAGACTCCTAGATTTTTAGGCTGGGTGATTGAGAGATTAAGGGTAGTATTTTCCAAAGTCAGAGTTTGACCAGAAGGAAAGGTGATGACTTTGGCCTTAGATATGTTGAGATTTAACTAGGAAAGTTTGCCTGCAGACTCCGACAATCGTATCACATGCAATTGGGAATAAAACAGTTAAAGCTGATAAGCATTTACAAGGAAAGGACACTGGGGCTATTTAATGTGGGAAGTGAAAAGATTCTACAAAAAAGAGAAAGATGAAAGGACCCATTTATTTCTCTGATGACCTAGTTCCTAGGCTTTAACTCAGCATACTCACCTATCCATAACATTATATGCAGCTGAAGAAAGTTCTGGAAGAAGTGCCCCAAGCACACACTGCCCATTTTTATTATACCCCACTGCTCCTCATTTTCATCTCCCTGGTCCTAGATAGCTGGCTCCATATTCCAGCTTTCCATATTGCTTTTGATCTGCATATGGTCTCTTGACTTTAGTAACTTTTGACTCTCTTTCCATGGGCTCTGAGGGTGATCAGATTTCAGCAATCTCACAGTTTCCAGCAAAAGATTTCCTCTGCCCCTGGAAACCCTCCTGCTCTGAGTGACCTCAGAATCTCTGCCAGGAGATGGAGACGGGCAGTTTTTCTATTTTTTTCTCCCTCCTTACTATTAATTTTGGCAAGTGTTTCTTAATTAGACTAGCAGGTAGAGCTTCTCCAAAGCCACATTCTTAAAAGGTATATATACGTGTCGTCATAATGTAACTGCTTGCAATTCTCTTTCCTATCCTCTGATTGAAAATTCTAATAAAGAGTATTCTAATAAAGAGTTTATCTTGATAGCAATGTCGAAACTTTTCAGTTGAAAATAGAAAGATGGACTCGCCTATATTTAGCTGAAAAATCAGGGTTTGAGGCTTTTAGTTCCCTCTGAAACCAGGAGGACCTAGCCCTCAGGCTTCAGCTTCATTCTAACACGATTTAGAAGCCTGTTTCATTTCCCTGACGTTGAGTCACCAGGCTGGATTAATTTTCCAGGGTGTTGTGCTAATTATAGGTTAGTGGAGCTAATGAACTAAATCAAAGTGGCAACAAGTGAAAAAGTAGCAGAGCACTGGGTTCTGCTCAAATGCAGAGCTATTTATAACTTCACAATTGTATGGTTACTATTAACTAGCAAGCGCTGCAGTGACCCTCAATTTTCAAAGGCATCCACCATCATTTTCTAGTTAATCTTTCCCATCCATTAGTGCATTCGTTTTATACGAAGGGCGGAGCTGATGAATTACTTGCCTGAAGTCATGTCTGTGGTAAAGCCCAAATTATACTTTAAACGGATGAATAATAATAAAAATAACATATTTGTGGAGTGTTTTGCAGTTTTCAAAGGATTTTCTCCTTCGTTATTTCATTTAGCCTTGCTAAGCTTCCCCAAGAAGGTTTTCTGTGGGTTAGTGGATGACAGCATGAACTTCAGAAAGGGTTCAGTTCATAGCTGTCATGGTTAAACTTGAACTGAATAAGAAAATAGGGAACACGATGTTGTTCAGGAGTCCAGAGGTCTGAATTACATGATCTTCACCCCTCATGACCTCTTTTCGTTAGGTTTTCTTGGCCTTTGAGGATCCATAGAGCAAATATTCAGTCACATTAACCTTTTGTTTTATAAGGTTTTTAATTTTGTTTCACCCAAACCTAAAACATACAAACCCACAGGATTTGGCATCATTAGAAGCCTCAACTTAAAGTTGGGCTTATCCACAGATTGCTTACACTAGAATATTGGAATAAAATCTCCAAAAAACTGGGCTCGTTCTGGTGACTACTATGAACCTTCGGTGCAGTTTCCCATTTCTTCTCACTTTTTCTCACTCAACACCTGGGCCTTTCTTGACCCTCATAGGCCCAGAGTATCTATACACTACACTCAGTCCTCCCAGAACCTTCTATAATCCCACAAGCAAAGAACTGCACAGTTGCCCCGGTTCTCAAAGGTCATGGAGTCTAACACTGTCAGCTTAAAAATAAAGAAACTGAGGCTCAGGGAATTAAAGTGACTTTTCCAAGTCTCACAGCTAGAAATTGTCAGAACCTGGGTAAAAACCTGTCAGACTTTTGCTCAGGTAGAAAAGGAACTGGACGATGACAGTCAAATTCTCACTGCAGGAGTGTTTGCCACAACAAAACTACTGAGTTAGCCACATCGAGGGTAGTTCCCAAAATCTTCATAGATGTTCCTGGACATAGGGCTTTGTGGTCATATTACTTTGCCTAGTTGGGAATTCATGATGCAAATTCGAAGACCGAGGACTCTGGAAAGTCCCTTGGGAAAGAACTTGTTTCGCCAAGCATTTCTCAAATTATTTCATCTGAAATAAAACCTAGTAACTGTGTAATAGTCATCTTTGGTGATAGTGACACATCGATGAACAAAGAAATGATATCTGTTGAAATGGGGCAGTCACAAGCAGGGTGAACTGCTAGGTCCTTTAGTACATGTTATTTTATCTTCATAGACTCTCAGGAGTGGAGATTACTATCCTACTTTAAAGATGGGCTCAGAAATCTGGCTGCATGTGACAGAAATTGAACTTAAACTTGCTTAAACCAAAAGGGATGTTTATTTGTTCATGTAACCAAGAAGCTTGGAACATGGAAACCAACGAAGTTCTTTATCCTATCTGCTTCTGTGTTTGCCAAGTCTAGCCATCCCTTTTACAGACAGATGTCCTTACAAGAATGAGGATATGGCTGAGCACAGCTTAGGTTCACTCCCTGACCACTCTGTCCCCAGAGAGTAAAGGATCACTCCTGCCAGCCCCACTTAGCAAAATCCTGGAGGAGCAATATCCATCAAGGCCAGCCCCTCTGCTGTCCATCTTCTATGGCTAGGAAAATGGGTACCATGGTTGGTTTAGACTGAATCTCATGCACTGTCCTGTGGAAAAGGGAAATGTTTCTTCAGAAAACCAGAAAGGGACTCAGACTAAACAAAGTCAGTCTGAAAGATAAGTAACCTGCCTCAGGTCCATAGCTAGTAAGTGAATTTGAAGGCAGATCTATCTGACTCCAAAGTCCATATTTTGTTGTTTGTTTCCTCTGTAGTTTGTTGTTTCAACAAGCTACTGTCTCCACCCTTAATGAAGTAATAGTCTGGTAGGAAAGATGGTAACCCTTGTAGTAAAAAAGTGGTGAAAGGTACAAGCCACCATGGGCATTCAGGGGAAGGAGAGATCATACCAAAATCACATCATATTCTTTTGGGCTATGGGCACCTTTGAATGAACCCTGTAGACTATTTTTCACCAAAACACACACACATGCACACATACGCAACACACAATTTTGCATGCATTTGGGGCATGCATTTAACGTTTGTGAAGCTTGTTCTTGGTTCTCCAATGTACTGAAGACTTTGAGTTAAGAATTAGTTGTTCTGAAAATGTACTTGTCTAGAAGAACCAGTTCAAAAGATCTAGCCTTGCTGTAGCATGTTGGTAGGGCTAGCAGCAAACTGATCAGCCTCAAATATGGGTGTCTCAATATTAGCAAGCAGGGCCCAGAAAGCCCAAATCACGTAGAGGAACACGTATGGGGACACAATGGCACTTGTTAAAATGGGGCAGTCACACAAAAAGCATGGTGAGAGCTATTCTTAGAAGTTACCACTACTGTTTTTAGTATAAACAATAAAATCATAATAATCTATTCTGATCTTATTTTAAAGAAAAAGAAACATCGAGAGAGTAAAGAGAGTTACCCAAGGGCACACAACTTAAAAAGTATTCGTGCCTGAACTGAACCAGGGCCGCCAGATGCTTTTGTCCCGTGCTTTTCTTCATTCCATCTCACCATGTAACACCATAAATAGAGAAGAGGATGAATATAAATAATATCATATATTTATTGTATTAATAGCACTTATCTCACTTTATTGCAACTTGTTTTAACTGTCTGTTTTCTCTGCCAGACTGTATACTTCATGAAACAGGAACTATGTCTGCTTAATAATTCACTGCTACATCCCCAGGACCTCGCTTATAGTAGACAGTCGATAAACATCTCCTTCCTCTGAATGACTAAAGAATGGCTGAACGGCAGGAATCCCACTACTGGAGACAGACTACATTCTTTGCTGTTTGTATAGTTTCTATGATGTGGCTTCTGTCACCCTGCTCATTCTTTTCTTCCTTGTCACCCTCTGTAGTTTCCCAGTTCTCCTGACTCATGCCAGGGAAGCCTCTATCTTCCATATATAATGAAGGCCCAGTGACTTCTAACTCCTGGTCGACTGGCTGACTAAGCCCTGGAAGGGCACTTGTCTCCTCCATTTCCCTCCTGACTCTCACTGAGAGAGTCATAGACCTCTGGGAAACACAGCTCTCTGACCTGCCTAAGAGAGCTCACCCCACAGAAAGTCCCACTTCCCCTCCTCCTCAGTGGATGCTACCACCCAGCCCCAAGGGGGGCAGACCTTTTCCTTAATCTCCTTGAAGTCCAGGCGAACTTTGACAAAAGGACAGGTGTTCCCAGGGTGTTTGTCAACCAAACCAAATGTCCTTGGTTGCTTGACAGAAGGTAGGTATGGAGGCTCTGTCTGTCAGGATGCAGTTTGTGTCAATTTATCCAAATTACGTGATGGACTTTTCATTTACTGAAGAAGGATAAGTGTTCAAACCTTTGCAAATTTACACTGAAATTAATTTTTCAAGGTCCACATAGTTGCAGCACTGTTAAATCTTCCTTAAAAACAAAGTATGACTAGCTATGATAAATGATACATTTTTATAAATGTCATCTCTCATAGCATTGTTGTGAAACTTAAAGAGGATGAAGTGTGAAAAACACCCAGCACCACGCTTGGCATATCAGTTGCCTTTCTTCTTATTCCCTTTCTAGCCCTCATGGTAATGGAAGCCAGAAGAGATGAAATGACTATGTGTATGGGCTAGAATGGTTTTGGCTGTAAATAACAGAAAACAGAAGAGCATAAAGAAGTAAGAGCTTTTTCCTTCACATAACACTAAGTCTGGTGTTGGAATCTGCTGGTTTGATTTTTGTCTGGGAGCCTACTAAACCTACAGCCAATAGTTGTTCAATTCTCTTGGCCATTTCCTCATGCATATTGCCTCATGGTTTCAAAATGGCTGCCACAGCTCCAGATATCATATTCATATTGGAAACAGGGAGGAAGGGTAAGAGACCTAGTCCTTTTATCAAGAAAGTAACAAGTATTTCCAGACCACTATCTATCTCCTATCACTTCTTATGTTCATTGACTGCTTAGCTCCATGGGAAGTTGAAAAAAGGTGTTTAGCTTTTCTATCCCATATAGTAGGGGCAGACAAGGGAGAAAGTGGTCAGGAATGGGTCTTGGGTCAGCTAACTTGTTATATTGCTACACTGAAGCTTTCAGTGTGACCCTAAGCTGTTCTGCAGAGCTTGGGGAGGGAGTTGGGGTTCAGTAAGCAAGATTCAACTTTGCTCCCCCCTTTTGTATAACTAAAGACCCAGTTTTGCGCAGTTAGATCCCATCAGGGACATATATGGGTCTATTAAGCTGCATGGTTAGTGGAGAGCCATCTCTTGGGAGCCAGTTGTTAAATTTTTAGGGATTTTGTGTGCTAGCTGATGAATACAGCCATTATTAAAAGTTGAATTATATTAACTTATAATTAAAGTACATCCAAAAAGATAATAACTACTCAAAACTCATCACTTCCTGATATTTTACTACATTTTACTACTAACTATGCTCTTGAGGTTATTTATGTCTACTGTATCTGTATGTCATTTTAAAAATGTGTTGCTGTGCATTCCTTCCCATATCGGCATTTGGTAACAGTATGTTGATATCTTTAAATTGGCAATGGGAATATTTACACCACAGAAATTGGCAAATACTACAAATTTGTTTCTTTGTTTGAGAGAATCAGTTAGTAAGTGTTTACCAGCACACCACTGTGCATGGTCTTAAATAGCAATAATTTGGAGAGAGAATGGAAATGCATGCACATTTGGGGCAAGTAGGTAGGCATTTCAAAACAATTTTCAAGTCCCTGCCAGAGGTAAAACACACAAAGAAATGGTTTCTTATGTTTTAAATCAAAACAATAAGAATACATTCTGTAGGTTGCTTTCTTTTTGCAGGGATGCAAGAGAAGTACAATTTATTCAGTTCCTGGTACCTGCGAGTCATCTCCAAGCAATGCCGCTCTCCTTCATTGCCGCTATCATCATCAACAGACACCCACTGCGTATCTAGTATGGGTTAGATTCTGAGTTTAACCAAGTGATATAAAATACAGTCTCTCTTTTTAAGGAGCTTAAACTAGAATATTCATGGAAACAAATGAAAGCAGTCTATCCTGAATGCTCCATATTTTCTATTCACGGCACTTATGTTAATTTGTAATTAAATATATATATAATACACACACACACACACACACACACACACACACTTATGTGAGTGTTTGTTTAAAGCTGTGTCCCCCATTAGACTACATGTTCCATTAGGGGCTACGAGTGTATTTCTTTTGTTCACAGCAGTGTCCCTGTATCTGTTCAGTGTCTGGCAGATCATCGGTATTCAATTAATGTTTGTGGAATGCAAAAATAAATGAAAATGAGTAGTACAGACAGTAAGAGCTCTGGGAGGTGAAAGGAAGTCTCTTAGCAATGACCGGAATGATTGGAAAAACTTTAAGGAGGTGATAGGCCCTGAGCAGGACCTTGAAGGAAGGGCAGGGCAGAAATTAGGTATAACATGGCACATTCAACACAAGGCTTGAATAGCTGGAGTAGAAAGTTTATTCCCTTCTGCTGGGGTTAGAGCAAACCTGGTGGAGCTGCTGGGTTAGGGTCACCAGTGTTGTATTCAGTTGACCTGGGTGTTACCTGGACTCAAAGGAGGCAGTTGCAATTTGAGAAGCAAATGCAGCTCAAGGTTGAGAAGGGAACTCAAGGTTGAGAGAAAGGAGCAATATCCATTCTGAGATCCAAGGAACAATTTTGACGTTACAACCAAGAGATTATTGAAGCAAAAAGTGCAAGATGGTGTGCAATGCTGGCTGAGGCAGGGTCTGAGCGTGTGCCCTCTTTTTTCCTCCCAAAAAACTTCAGTTTATTAGAACATAACACAATTTAAACTTATTAGAAACTTATACATAAAATAAACAGAGCTTAGAATATCTTCTTGATGGTTATCAAAAGAAGAAAGAAAAATACAGTTTTGTTCCTCTACTCTTTTTCCCATTTCCCTCACTCCCTATTTGGCATTTGATATATAGCTCTAGATAGAATAATAAAAAATAACTCAGTAGCAGACCATGCTACAAAAACTATTCAAAAACCATTTTCTGAACAAAGCTAAACTAAAACATATTTCTCAGATATTCCAATTAAAAAAACAACAAATAAAATCAGTAGTAGTATTAATCAATTTAAATACAATGCATATCTTGCCACATGATGCATTTTAAGAGACTTAATTTAGACAGAGAAATTTTTGGAAATGCAAAAAAGATCAACAAATAATGCTAAAGGAGTAATTATGAATCAAGGCAGAAATGATACTATGAAGGCTCAGTACATGAACCAAAGTGGGAAAAGCATGATAGTAATTATTTTAGTACTAGGTAAGTCAAGATGACAAATACCAGAAAAAAATGCTTTTCTTTTTTCAACCAAAATTTGCTATAAGGTTTTTGTTCAGTTATTCACATTGGTTGACAACATTAAACAAAATAGACTTAAACTGTAACATCAGATATTTAGGTTGTATAATATTTGTATCAGTGAAGACTGCTAAACAACATAATAGAATAGTGATAGAATATAAATGTCTTCTTTGTATGTCTTTATTTTATTGAACAAATATAAGAAGGTTGGTGACCCATCATATTCTCTCCTCTGATTTTTGCTTCAGGATATTTAAGGCCAATATAGGGGAGATGCTGTGTGACATAGTTAACAGGGTTTTTTTCTCTTTTTATTTATTCAATAATAATTGAAGACTTTACCTACAGAAATAAATCACATGAAAAAACAATAGCAAATCTGAACAAAATTGATTCCTTCCAAATGTCATTTTAAATAACGAGCATTCTATCTTATGATGTGTCACAAATATATTATGGCAAACAAAGGTAAGATGATAATTCTTTCTTTTCTTTCCTCTTAGATCACAGAGAGTAAACAAAACCAACAAATAAGAATTGTCAATGCAACCCATATTTTCTATATCTTGTCCTGCACCTGGATGCTAAATAACAAAGGAGTGAACCAAAGGGGAATTATATTGATTCAAAGAGCAGGGAATGAATGTTTCATAGAAAACTTAAAATAATTTTAGAGAAAGGGAGAAATCAAGTTTTTATAAAAAGAAAATCTAAAACTAGAATGGCATAAAAGATTACTGGGACAGGTTGATAATATTTCAAGTGATACCAAATACGTATTTATAGAAACCTTTTACTCTGTAACTCTACAGAGTTGCTTCTACGCAGGAGAGCTGACACTTTATATTAAGACAGGGAAGAATGAAAGTCTGGCTATTTCTTGTGCTTCTCTGATTTTTTAAAAATGTTAACAAGGAAATAAAATGGAAAGAATGATTTGGAATGGAAAAAATAGGGTGTTGATTGATTGAGGATCATGAAGTTTGGCTCATTTGAGGAAGTGGTATAAAGACAAATTCTTTCAGAGCAAACAAGAGGAAGTGTGATATAAAATAGTACTTCTTAAACTTTTATGTTCCTGTGAAACACTTGGGATTCATATGATGCAGATTTTGATTGAGTAGGTCCTGGTATTCTGCATTTCTAATGAGCTCCGAGGTGAAGCCATGCTTGCTGCTAGTCCAAGGCCAACACTTTGAGCAGTAAAGCTGTAAAATTAAGGTTAATCTAAGTCACAAAGAAAACAAATGGAAATGCCTGATAAGTTGATCCTGGGGAGAAGATCTAAAGTCTTAGAAATTTCTTTTTTGGGGATAGGAGGGGTGGGTTCTTATGTAGTTTAGAAACTAAAAGGGCCCACAGACCAAGAAAGCCCTATCAAGTCACCTGGAGTTAAGGAAGATTTAAGTATAAGTCTGAGGGGCATGAAAGGCTGTTTCAAGCCTTTCAAGCCTAAAATCTAGCTTTTCCTCTGGTTCTGAACTCAACTCGGCAGTAGCAAAATTCTTGGAAAAGCTTAAAAATAAGCTTAGGAATGCATAAGCTAGTAAAAGCTCTGCCTAGAGCGCAGACATAAAAGCATAGCAACACCACCAGCAATGTATGTCTTTAACTAGTTCTAGTTCAAGGGAAGCCTCAGGTCTATATATTGCCCAAACCCAAAGAATCATCAAATTGTCATTAATAAATACTTCCATATTCAGATGAGATGCTCTGTTTATTTTTCTATGACGTCTGCATTGATTAAAGGTAGCTAGTGTGTCCTGAGCACATAGTATTCACCTCTTACTGTAAGACTAGTACATGAATTAATTTGCATCCACCCCTTCTACTCCCAACACCGATTTACAATTGAGAAAACTATGAATTAGTACTTATGACTTGCTCAAAGTAACACACATGCTAGAACACTGGTCCCCAACCTTTCTGGCACTGGGGACTGGTTTCATGGAAGACAATTTTTCCACTGACAGTAGTGGGGGAGGTGGTGCTCAGGCAGTAATGTGAGCCATGGGGAGTGGCTGTAAATACAGATGAAACTTTCCTAGCTCACCTGCCCACTGCCACTCACCTCCTTCTGTTCCCCTGCCTTCTAAGTTTCATGGAAGACAATTTTTCCATTTTCCATTGGGGTGGGCGGTGTGTGGTGGGGCGGTGGATCTCTGCAGCCTGGTCCCTAACAAGGGGTGGGGGACCACAGTACTAGAACTTATAGAGCTAAGATGATAACCAAATTAATAGAGTAATTAATAATTAATCGTTAAAAGAGACTTGCTCACAGTTTAACCTAAATCTCTGCAGCAAACCTTGAGTCTCCTCATTGTCTCATTGTGTTTGTCTGATCAATTGTCTGATTGTAGCAATACTTTGCAGCAGCTACATGAATTACAAACTAGTGGTATTAAAAGATCAAATTGCATTTAAGATATAAATTCTAGACTTTTGCACTGCCCAATATTGTAGCCCCATCAGCCCCATCTGATTATTTAAATTTAAATAAAATAAAAAATTAATTTTGTCAATCACATGAGCCACATTTCAAGTGCTCAGTAGCCATCTATGGCTGGCGAATACCCTACTGGACAGCATAGTGTTCCATATGAACATTTCCAGCATCACAAAAAATTCTATTGAACAATTCAATCCTATTTTTGTATTGATCTCCTACGCATTTGCTCATTTTTAAACAATTTGGTATACTATCTAACTCTATTCTCATAATCATCATATGAAACATACATGAGTTAATATTCTATATTATAAAGCAGAGTCATGCTGGTTTTTTTTTTGTTTTTTGTTTTTGTTTTTTGAGCTGCAGCTGAGGTTAAAGACCTTAGGGACTTAAAACTCGTGCAACTTCTCTATGCCTCTCTTCTTTCCTCTTTATCTGCTCTCTTTCCCTAGGCGATGTCATCTAATTCCATGGCTTTAAATACCTCTTCCCTTGGGTCTGGACTTGATATCTAATTGCTTAACCTTGGCACGTGAGTTCTAATAGGCATCTCACACTTAATATGTCTGAAACAGTCTTATGTCCTATGTCTTGACTTTTGCATCCATCCCCCTGCCAGCTTTTCCCTCTCCAACTTTCCCCATCTCAAGGAATGGAGTCTCTCTCTTCTCCCTGGTACTCACCATTCTTGATACTTCCCCGGCCTGCACCAATGCTCTTTCCCACCAAGCCCTGGCTAATCCAACAGCGAGTTCCATTAACTGTACCTCCACAACATACCCTGAATCCAGTGACATCTCCTCTACTGACATATCTATGATCTGAAATGACATAGGGACCACTCCGACTAGCTTTCTCACTGGTTTCCCAGTGGCCATTCTCGCTCTTCTATTTTCCACAAAGAAACCAGGGTGAACTTTTAAAAAGTAAATCAACCAATATTGCTCATGAACTTAGATGCAAAAATATTCAACAAAATATCAGCAACTTGAACTCAGCAATGTATAAAAAGTTGTACACCATGACCAAGTGGGGTTTATTCCAGGGATAGAGGGCTAGTTCGATATTTGAAAATCAAATCATGTTATTCACAATGTTAAAAAACTAAAGAAGAAAATTCACATGATCATATCAATTGATGCAGAAAAAAATTTGACAAAATTCAATACCCATTCATGAAAACTCTCAGAAAAATAGAAATAGAGGGAAATAAATCAACTTGATAAAGCTCATCTGCAAAAAATCTGCAGGTAATATACTCAATGGTGAAAGACTAAATGCTTTTCCCTCAAGACTAAGAAAAAAAGCAAGGATGCCCACTTTCATCACTCTTATTTAATGGTACCCAAAACTCTAGCTAGGACAATACAGATTGGAAAATAATTTGTCCTGATTTGCAGACAAAATGATTGTTTATGTATTAATAGACAACCCCAAAGAATCTACCAAAAAAAAAACACCCCAAAACAAAAACTCCTACACCTAATAAATTCAGCAAAGTCACATATTATAAGATGAACACACAAAAAAGTCTATATACTAATAAGGAATATGTAGGAACTGAAATTAAAAACACAATACCATTTACAGTAACTCCAAAGAAAATGAAATACTTAAGTATAAATTTAACAAAACATGTACAGGATTCATATGCTAAAAATTACAAAATGCAGATGAAAGAAATCAAAGATCTAAATAAAAGATAGTGATAATACCAAATTCTGGTGAGGATGTCAAAAAGTGGACCATGAATAATATAGTCCTGGTGGGAATGTAAAATGGTATAGCCACTCTGGAGAATAAATAGTTTAGCAGTTTCTTTTTTTTTTTTTGGTGACAGTCTTGCTCTGTTGCCCAGGCTAGAGTGCCGTAGCATCAGCCTAGCTCACAGTGACCTCAAACTCCTGGGCTCAAGTGATCCTCCCACCTCAGCCTCCCAAGTAGCTGGGACTACAGGTGCATGCCCCCACTCCTGACTAATTTTTTTTTTATTTTTAGTTGCCTGGCTAATTTTTCTATTTGTAGTAGAGACAAGGTCTCACTCTTGCTCAGGCTGGTCTCAGACTCCTGAGCTCAAGCAATCCTCCTGCCTCAGCCTCCCAGAGTACTAGGATTACAGGCATGAGCCACTGCACCCGGCCAGCAGTTTCTTTCAAAACTAAAAATGTATTTACCATACAATGCAGCAAATGTATTCCTAGACATCCCAGAGAAATGAAAATTTATGTTCATGTAAAAACCTTCATATGAATGTTAATGTTATTCATAATAGTCCCAAACTGGAAACGACCCCAAAGTTCCTTGATGGGTGAATAAACTGTGGTACATCCACACCATGGAATACTACTCAGCAATAAAAAAGAATGAACTATTGATACAAGCAGCAAGTTGTATGGACCTCAAGAAATTCTGCTGAGTGAAAAAAGCCAATCAAAAGGTTATATACTATATGATTCCATTTATACAACATTCATGAAACGTAACTATAGAGATGGAAAACAGATTAGTGGTCTCCAGGGGGGAAGGACTGGGGAAGAGGGAGTAGGAGGGGCTACAAGGGGGTGACACCTGGAGCCCTGTGGCGATGGAACACTTCTGCATCTTGATTGTGGTGGTAGTTACGGAAAGCCACACATGTTCCAAAATTGCCAAGAACTATTCATACATACCCGCACACACGAGTACATGTAGTACTAGTGAAATGTGAACAAGCTCTGTGGGTTGTAGCAATGTCAATTTTGTCGTATTGTACTACAGTTACATAAGATGCTAATGTTGGGGAGGAGGGTGAAGGGTTTACGAGACCAGTCTGTACTTTTTTTTTTTTTTTGCAACTTCCTGTGAATCTATAAATAAAGTTTTAAAAAATGTAAATCAGGTCGCATCCATTCTCTTACTTTGTTTAAAGACTTCCCAGTGCAACGAGAGGAAAACCCAAGTTCCTTATCTTCCATCAGCTGCTGCCTGCCTAGCTCTCTCCGGCCTCACCTCACTCTTCGTCTATTAATTTGGCGGAAGGACACAAGTCTCCCCTTGCACTCACGGTGCTCTTCGTGCTCCGCTCTTTCCCACCATGGGATGTTTCCCTCGCTAGTTTCTTCCTGAAAAGCTCTTGGCGTATCTCACCCACGTGTCTTGTTATCATTCAGGCTTACCTCAATGTCACCTCCCCAGATAAGCTTCCCCTGACCCCTATTGAAAGCACCCCCTCCACTCTGTTACTCTTCAGGGCATTCCACAGTGCATTTTCTTCCTAGCACCTGCCCTTATCTGAATTTATCTTTCATAGTTGTTTATAAGTTATCTTCTTCTGTTAAAATGTAAACTCTATAGGAACTGGGACCATGCTCTTTTATTCATAGCATTATCTCCAGTGGTTTAGACAGTACCTGGCATTGGATTCCAAGGGACACCCTACACACACACACACACACACACACACACACACACACACACACACTAAATAAGACTCTTCTTCCTCCCCTAGGTTCTGAACAATTTCAATAAATAAAACGGTAAAGATAGAAGTGAAAACATCATCTCTATTATGGACAGGGGCTAGTTTGGAAGTGTAGCTTTGACAATGCTCATGGTGAATTAGGCAGCCTTACCCAGTGGGTTCCAGGCAGCTCTGGACTGGATTAACTCCTCCTTTCCCAACTCCAGGAACATAGGTGCATGCTAAATATTCTGTGAATGAAAGACAGAAGGAAAAAAAGGCTGTGATGCATTCCTGAGGCCTCACTCATATTGGTTTCTAGAATAAGGCACGGAAGCAAGTCTGCCGATTTAAAGTTCCAGGGCTTAAAGATAAGGGCTCTGGTGGAGAGTATGCTGAGGAAGGCTACAGGCACAGGTGGGAGGCAGCCTGCTGAGACTCTCAAATGCCAGGCCACGACACCAGGACGCTGTGCTGTTCGAAGTGACATTGGGGAGGGTCATACATCTTTTCATCCACCTCTGTCTTCTCATTTACCTAGATGCTATTCTCATTGTTTGGGGGAAGCATAGTGGTTGCTTTTCCTGTGACTAAGCTCTCTTCAGTGCTCAATACAGGTACAGTATTAAGCAATCCATCAGCCTTAGTGGAGTTTACGTCTTTACCACAACTCTCTTGTCTCAAAAATAATAAATGCATGCCTAACACGTCTACTTGTCTGCTATTATAAGGTGCCACATTAATCAGAAGTGGAATTTAACGAAAAGAAAAGATAAGCCATGAGTTACAAACCATCACCACAGCATTTCTTTTCATGGAAAATGAAAGTTTTGGGGAGCCAAATAGATAGATAGTCTGGAGCAGTCTGGCTATAGCTATGAATAAGAGACAAAACAAGGTAACTGCACAATCAGAAGAAAAAGCAAGAATATGGGTTAGGCAGAATATGAGTTACACAAAATTATGAGGAATAAACAACACCCCTAATGCCAGCCACCTTGAACAAGAAAACCTTTAAGAAAGATGAAATGCCTCTGGGCAAGTGAAGCAGAGAATGAACGGAATGAAAGGATATTGGCCAGCTCACAGGATTACCAGGAAGCCCGAAGAACCAGACCTGGAGAACAGGCAAGAAGGAAGACTGCACAGGCAAACTGGGGCCAGAATCTCAGTGAGGGGCCAGACTCTGGCCAGGCCACTGCAGCTGCTATGCTGTGGCATGCTGAGTGTCACAGCCTGCACCTGGGCCAGGAGTGGGCACCAAACACCCCTACTGGTACCATCAGCCGTGTTGCCCTTGGGAACCGGGTATTGCTGCCTTTGCTGCTACCCTTGGAAAGAATTTGCCATTCAATCTCCTCCTTTGCATCACTAATTCTTGAATCAAAAGCCTGAAAATGTGCATCTGATATAGGTTGTATATTAGAGCCCTAGCTGCTGGGGGAACCGGGAAAACAGCTTTCTAGAGAAAGAGCCAGGCTGTGCCCCCCAGCTACACTCCTAAGACGGAGAGTTCTCCAGCGCAGGGGTCACAGGGTTCAGATACTGGGCAGCCAAGCGCATCAAGGGTACAGTACTAGGCCGCCTCGAAGGCCCCCCCAGTGCCAGCAGTCCATGTCTCCACCCTCACAATGAGAGTGGACACGGTCATCACATCAACGTCCTTTCCTTTGACCTTAGCAGCCTACAAAAGCTACAGCATTGGCGCTTTGCCACAGAAAACTGTGTTCCATATTACAAGCCCTTGTTTCTAGGTACTTTGGAGACATACTGTGTATGTCATTGCAGTCCATGTTTAATTGAGCCGCTGAAGCCAGCCTGTTTTTGCTGGCTCCACAGCCCTAAAAATAGGGCATTATTGAATAGCCCAATAACCTGGTCAGAGCTGTCAGCCTGCAGCGGGCCTGTGTGTTGATTCATATTTTCAGTGGGCAGATGCTCTTTCTGTTGGAGTGTCTATTTTTAAACTTGCCAAATGTCAATTCTCTTTCAAATGTTGATTCTCATTCTCAAAGACATGCTGGTTTGTTTGTTTTCCTGGCAGAATTAACTCTGCAAAGTAAAAGACACATTTGTCATTAATGGTTCTTTTTGGACTGAAGTAACATTTTTTATTTTTGCCTATACTCTCTTCTTTTTTTATTTGACTGAGAGCTAGGAGAATTGATGAAAAAGGGATTCTGCAAGTACAGGGTCCGGGATCTTGGAGTAATTTATGCACCTCCTTTTAATGCAATTTCCACCGTATCTGCTTCCTTTTTTGGCATTTAAAGTAGCCAAGCTGCAGGAGCGAAGCACGCTTTATAAAATCACTCAGTGTGAATAGCTGATTCCGGTTTAATTTGTTACTACTCCAAGGTAACACAGAGGTGTGAATATAAAGTAATGTGACTGATGCTTTAAAAAGCTCCAGAGATCTTACACGGCAAATGAATGTTCAACTCCACAAAGAGTCCCCTTTGGAAGGCATTGCATTGGTCTAACAATATCTTTTTGCTCAAAGCATTTTTGGGACACTTTTTCACGATTACCTTCCCAGGTGTGGATCAGGCTCTCGAATGTCTTCAGTACTTTGGGAGTGTGGGGCATTAGCTCAGGAGAAGGTGCTGCCCACTCTTTGGCGGTGGGCGTGGGGAGGCATAAATACAGTCACAGTAGAAAAAGTGTGAGCTTTGGAGTCAGATGACTTGGGTTCAAATTCTCTCTCCTCCACTTACAAGCTTGGTCATGCTACTGGATGTTTCAGAGCATCAGATTCTTTGTGTGTAAAATGAAGGAAGTTATACCTGCCTCGCAGAGTTGTTGTGAAGGTTAAATGAATTGATGTGTGCAGGGTTCTGGTACCTGGTAAAAAGTCAAGAAGGCTTAATACTCTTTTCTGCTCCACTATTCTTCTTACCACACTTTGTCTTCAGCCAAATGAAGCCGCTTTATTGTTCCTGAGTCCTTAGTGATGCTTCTCCCTAAAGTTGGCCCTGTCTTTAATGCCCCCTTTCTATCTCTGTATGTCCAAGTCCTATTTCTTCTTTAAGATCTGGCTCAAATGAAAATAATACTAATAAACAGAAAGGTTAAGCAATGTACCCAAGGTCTTACAACTGTCATGTGAGTGGCAGAGCCAGACTTTGGGCTCAGGCTGTCAGACGCTAGTGTCTACACTCTATAATGCCTACACTAGAACATTAAGCTATATTACCTACTTGTGTAAATGCCGCTACAAATTCTACCTTCTTCATGAAGCTTTCCAGAGCTCTCACTAAGAAACACTCTCTTTTGCTTTTGAATCGCATATGTTCCATTTACAAAGTTTCTCTTTCTAATGAAACATATACCTTTCCACATGATATTACAATCACTTGGTTACTGATCTTACGTCCTTGCTAAACTGAATGCTCAATAGTGTTATTTTTTTCACAGTACTCTCCTTAGTACCTTGTGTAACCTGTTGTCGGTTCTCAAGAATAGTTGTTGAGTGAATTACTTAAAAATACGAATCTGATTATAGCTCTCCTCTGCTTAAAATGTTCCACTTCCTTTAAGATAAAAACTAAAATCCTCAACAGGGCTACAAGCTCCTGAGCAATGAGTCTCCCACCGATAGCCTCGCCTGGTCCCACTGCCCCTAGCTCACAGCTGTCTTATCAGTGGCTTCCTGTCCACTCTTTGAGCCACCTTCCCCCCTCAGACCTTCTCACTCACCTTCCCTCTCCCTGGAAGGCTGGGCTCTCTATCCCCCTAGACTCTGGACCTTGGTTCCTGTCATGACCATTCAGTGATCTACCCTTGTCACGTTGCCTCCGGGTACCCCCACCTTGTTTGGGAATGGATGTGTTCCTCTTGGCCAGGCCTGCCCAGCCCTGTGAGAAGGGACCAACCTGGTGGCCCTGGCTCTGCACTCACTCTCCTGGTGGGAAAGGCAAGCTGGCTGATGCTTAGGGGGCTGGGCCTGACCTCTGCAGGGGACTCTGGGGCCACAAAGGCCTGTCGTTCTGTCCAGCTCGCCCACCCTGTCACAGAGGAGGTGAGCTCTGACTCCACACCAGAGATTGATCCTGACAGGGGTGTTTTCTGAAGGGACTTGTACCCTTCATCTCTCCTTGGCTCATACATTCTGACTGCCAGCAGGCCTGGCTCAAAGCCATCTTGGCAAAGAGGAATTTTTACAGCCTGGTTGGTTTAATTTTATTTTCTTCCCACCTAATCCCAGGCAGAAATATCTCCTAACAGCTTTTATATCATGGGAGGTAGGATGGGGGAGCCATGCAGGGAAGGAAAGAGATCAAGGCAAGGACAACTAAGTTGGGAATAGGTCATTTCTGCACTTAATAATAATGTGTTAGTTTTATAATAATAGGTAACATTTACTAAACATCTAGTAGGTCCTGGGTACCGTACTAATAATTTGTAAATATATTAGCTCATTTAATTTTCTCAATTATATCCCTTTGAGTTAGGTCCTATTATTACTCCACTTTATAGATTAGAAAGTTGATGCTTGGGAGGCTAAGAAATTGCCCAAGGTTAGTTAGCAGCAGAGGTGGGTTTATAGCTGAAGATAGGGGAGTCCTTGTTGAATTTTTTGCCTTGGGAATGAGAATATAAAAACAAAAAAACACATCGTGGCTTCCAGTGTAGGGGTCCATCAACAAATTATCATCAAAACAGAAGATTCTAGGGAGATCCACGCATGACCCCTGGTACTCCCCAGCTGTCCACATGTCAATGATTCCTTCTTAGATGCTTATTCCAGTTAGCTGGGCAGCAGCTTGGTGGAAAAGAGAGAACGTGAGCTTTGGACTCATGTAGACCTCAATTTGAAACAGAACTCAGCCTCTCCTACCTGTGCAGCCCAATACAATTTAGGCAATGTTACTGGGACTCAGTTTTCTCATCTTCAAAATGGTGCTATGATTCATGACTCATAGGGATGTGAAGATTAAGTCAGAAAACACAATAAAGCTTCTTGCAGTGTGCCCGGCATGTAGGTAGTGACCAATGCATGATAGCTCTTAATATAGTACCAATGTAGAGGGATGCCCCAAATACTCTTATTAGCTTCCCTCCTGTATTTTATTATAGCTGAGAATTCTATCCTTAACATTTGCCCTAAGGTATGCTGTTTCTGGGAGGCCCTATTAAAAAGAAAATACCATCGAGGGAAAACACATTAAACTATGATCAATCTAAATGATTACATCTTAATTCATAATGAAGCTATATATATGGTCTCTGATTTTATGATGGTTCAACTTACGATTTTTTGACTTTACTAAGGTGTGAAAGTGATACCCATTCAGCAGAAACTGTACTTTTTTGAATTTTAATCTTTTCCCGGGCTAGCGGTCTGCAATACAGTACTGTCTCGTGATGCTGGACGTCAGCCGGGAACTGCGGCTCCCAGAGCCACGTGCCATCACGAGAGGAAACAGCCAACACTCTGCAGTGTACTGTGTTGCGGCGTTGTTTGGGTATTGTGTTTTGTGTTTTCACATCCCATTATGTCTACAAACATCTGTGTACAATATTCAACACTTGATTATAAAATAGGCTTTGTGTTAGGTGATTTTGCCCAACTGTAGGCCAATGGAAGTGTTCCGAGCACGTTTAAGGTACACCAGGCAAAGCTCTGATGTTTGCTAGGTTCGGTGTATTAAATACATTCTGCCTTAGGATATTTCCCATCTACAATGGGTTTATTGGGACATAACCCCACTGTACATTGAGCAGCATCTGAGTATTGTGTAAGCTTTCTGGAAAGTGAGATGGTAACTTGCAAAAAATAAAAAAAAAGGCTTAAGTTAGTAATACTAACAACAGCTGCCTCCATTTAGTTAGGGTCTATTATGGTTCCATGTCTTTTATTTTATTGTTAATACTTGTAACTGCGCGGTGGGAATGATATTATTATCATTCTATTTATGAGGCTTATGAAGAGATTAAGCGACACGTCCAAAGCCGCCTGAGAGTAAGTGGTGGAGAGAGGATTTAAATCCAGGCCTCACTCCAGTATCTGAGCTTTCCCCACTAAGCCTTTCCACTCTTGGCCTGGCACTCCCACATTTGGGAAAATATGCTCCGTAAATAATTTAAAAAGAAAAGGTCATTTGTTAAAACAAAATCCCCCAAATATTCATAGCTACATTATTTTTACCACCCGGCCCTATGACCCCAGACTGGAAGGTGGAGTGGCAAGCACCCACGTGTTCACAGGACGCACAGGCGGCAGCGGACAAATGCGCGAATTACATCCACAGAGGACATCTGAAACTCTATCTAGTGAAAAGGATGAAATTCAAAATAGTACCGCAGAGAGTTGGTACACACGTCTCACAATTAGGTAGAACTGATGTCAGGATCAGAAGTATTGGATCAGAAGGGTCAGAAATATTGATAGGGGTATGCGAATTATTAGAGTATGAAGCTTCCTTGTTGTTGTATTCTGGGGCAGAGCACTTTAAGTATCGTCTTCAATAAAAAAAAAAAGAAAAAGAAAGAAAGTATATTGACCCAAGTTTTAAAAAAGGAGATTTTTTTTAAAACTCTAGTTTTAAGCAGTAAAACCAGCTTGAAAACCCTGAAACAAAAAATAATTACTATCTTAAAGAGGATTGTATTTATTAGTGTTTCCTTACCTTGAAATTGAGAATTCTTAGGGGTGTACTAAGATAGTGGTAGAGGGGCTCCAAATTTTCACTATATTTCACAAAACATGATGGAAATCGTATGCTTTACCTGCATGTTTAATCACCGTTGGCAACAGTTTGATATAATGAAAGGGCATAAGGGCTTGGGCTTTGTTATCAGATCACCTGGGTTTGAATCCCAGCATTGTTACCTGCTTGCTATGTGATCCCAGCTGAGCTAATCTCGCCTGTCGCCTTGTCTGTAAAAGGGGGTTAATAATAATGCCTGCCTCAATGGGTTACTACCTGGCACACGGTAAGTTTTCCATAAACATTAGCTGTTATTTAATCATAAAACTGCTTCACTTTGATCTGGAATTATATCAGTTCAGCACGAATTTTATCTCAAGTGAATCAGAAATGCTGATTGACAATTGTACAAGCTTTGATTGCCAAAATGTGGAAAAATAAATTAACTGCGAGTAAATGCATTTTGATCAATAAAATATTTCAGAAATATGAGTGAGAGGAAGGAGAGAGAGGAGAGATTCTGGGGATCCTTGGCAATACGATCTAAGGATGAATACATAAGATGGATAAGTTTTGATAAGGGCAAGAGGAATGGGAGGCCTGGGCTGAGAACAGAGGTGAAAGCTGAAGCCACAAGCCGAAGCCACCACAGGCTTTTGCCAGAATCAGAGAGAGAGGGTGAAGTTTTGTTGAGGCCTGACCCTGCCTGAAGATAGATCATTATCCTCCTCGACTCTTGGCACTGTGGTTAGATTGCGACACCTGAACCCAAACCAGGACTTGCATGGGTGCAAGTGTGTTTTAGGAAGTAGTTGTGCAACCTAGAGGCCAGCTGGGGCTCCCTGTCCCTGGGAAGTCAGGTTCACCTTGACCTGAACCCAAACACCACAGTCCATGACGTCATAAGTCCTCTGGGCAATTTCTCTTTGGCTCTGATCTCTTCCTCCACCTCTCTGCTTTGTGCTGCCTGCCCTGAGTCAATTCAGAGGCAAAGCTTCAATCCACATGCACGGATTCTTCCATGAGCTTGGTTTGTGCTGAAGATGGACAGGGGCAGATACTGCAGGTGGGCGCACATCCCAGCCACCAAGCTTTCTGCCTGCCCACAGTTCTGTTTCCTCCATTCTTCCGGCCTCTTTCCCTTTCCTCCCTCTGGCCCTACACAAATTTCTCCCCTATCTCACTCCGGGGAGACAACCCAACCCAAACACTTAGCCATGTATTTTGCCAGCTGAGATAGTTTACCCATCCTAAGAGGAAGTCTGTTCAAAATGCTTTCTCATTCACACAACAGTTAGGAGGATTAGGCCAAAACAACATTGGTGGGACTATATTTTATGAAAAAAAAAGTGTTTAAAAATAATACATAATTATAAAAAATATAAAAATGCTTATAAATAAACGGTGGCCTATCAGCGGAGTTTTGAAGAGTGAGAACCCCTGTAGGGCGGGGACCTAGGACTAAGGAGAAGGCTATGGGTAGTTGTTGAAGAATCGCAGTAGATTTATGCCACTAGACATGTGTCCTTGGGAAGGTCACTCTATACCTGGGGAAGTGACGGGGGAGGGAGGACGCAAAAGTGGATGCAAGGAAAGCACAGGTGGGAGACAAGAGCCTCTGGGATGAGGCTGTGGGTGGCAGTGGAATGGAGGGATGGATTCAGGAGGTTGAGCTTGCCGGTTGTAAAACCGAAAGTCCTACATGCTGTGAAACCAGCACACGGAGTGGATGGTCTTCTCCTAAGCTTATGGCTTGAGACAGTAATGGCTTGAGGGGTTAGCAATGCCATTCATGAGAATGAAGAAGGCAGAAGGAAGCGGTTAGTGGAGTGATAGGGTGGGAGGGGAGGTGGTGTTTGTTGATAACAGAGTCTTAAATAAGATGTGTCTGTGGTGCCTGTGGGATATCCAAGTCAACACTGTAGCCTTGTGGTCAGATGAGAGGTCAAGACGGGTGATAAAGGCTGGATAATAATAAACCGACGATCACAACAACCACCTAAAAAAAACCAGCCAAGATTACTGAGTGCTTACTGCGAGCCTGGTCCTGTTCTAAACACTTGGTTTCATTTCATCCCCAGAGCAATGCTATGAAGTGGGAATTATTATCCTCATTTTCCAGTTGAGGAAACTGAGGCACAGAGATGATAAGGGACTTGTTCAAGGTCAAAAGTCAAAAAGTGAGTCAGTGGAGAAGCTGGGGCAAACATCTCTGGCCAAAGATATTCTTGTAGACATGTTTTACAATAGCAAAACATTAGGAACACCCTAAGTAGGGTGAATCGTTAGATAAATTAGGATGTACCCATCAGGAGAAAGGTGTGTGCTCAGTTTATCTCCCGCTCCCACCCCAAGAGAAAGAATGCTGCCCTCCTCTCTTTCTCTGTCCCCTGCAGAAGCTCTAGTGCAGCAGTTTTGTTTTTTTCAGCCTCTGTGATGTCAGAAAGGGCGAGCAAAGATGAAGGGGAGTATCAGACGACATGGGCACTGAAGCAGCTGTGTCATCTCAGGGCGGTGGAGGAGAGAAAAAGGGAAACTTTAAAAGACATATTCGTATCATGTCAATCTCCTTCACAGTGTTAGAAAACAAACAAAGAGCTTGAGTTTTTTTTTCTGTTTTTTTTTTTTTTGAGACAGAGTCTCACTCTTTTGCCCGGGCTAGAGTGCCGTGGCGTCAGCTTAGCTCACAGCAACCTCAAACTCTGGGCTCAAGCAATCCTACTGCCTCAGCCTCCCGAGTAGCTGGGACTACAGGCATGCGCCACCATGCCCGGCTAATTTTTTCTGTATAGTTTTTTTAGTTGTTGGCTAAATTTCTTTCTATTTTTAGTAGAGACAGGGTCTTGCTCTTGCTCAGGCTGGTCTTGAACTCCTGAGCTCAAATAATCCACCCACCTCGGCCTCCCAGAGTGATAGGATTACAGGCATGAGCCACCGCACCCGGCCAGAGCTTGAGTTCTTTAGCAATCACTTTCTTGTTGCTAAACTCAGTTTCTGTTACAGAGGCAGCACTTTGAGACAGGGCCGGGTGATGGGTTTACCTATATTGCCATGGCATTGTCACAGCATCAGAGGTGACGCAGCAGCTAGGCAGAGGGGACTCTAGAAGCCACCTGAACAGGAAGGGCAAGAGAATCACCAAGGGCTGAGAACTTACCTGTGTCAGGTGCTGGAACCCAATTCAGACATGGATAAGCTATGGCCCTGGCATGCTGGGAGCTTTGTGCTTAGTGGTGGAGACAAAAAGAGGCAAACAGTTTCATTTTAATGCAGAAAGTGGGGAGGTGCTGGTCTACACAGCAGGATGCATAGGCAAGGGGGAGCTCCACTTAGCTTGGCAGTGGAGGGGTGAGGCTGTCAAATAAGGCTTCCTGGAGGAAAGAGCAGCTGAATTAAGTCTTCAGGGAAGAGAGAAGGAAAGAAGGGGAAGATGTTCCAGAAAAAGGGACTCGTATGGGCAAAGATGGTGAGGTAGAAAAGAGCCTAGTGTGCACCAGGAATGACCAGCAACTCAATGTGACCAGAAGAGCAAGTCTAAGGCAGAGAGAGGAGCCCATGGTGCTGGGGAGGAAGGGCCACACCCAGGACCTTGGCTGGCATCCTCTGGGCCAGCAGAGCCCCAGGAGGGCTTTCGAGCAAGGTTGCGATCAGTCAGATTCGTGCTTTAAATAAACCACCCTGGAGGCCAGCGTGGGGAGGAAGGCGCACCCTGGGAAACCGGCTGGGGAGCCTGTGTGGAGTGGGGGAGAGAAAGTGAGCTCAAATTCTGGCTTGTCCATTGTTTCCTTGGGCAGCTCAACATGTCTGAGCTTCCATTTCCTTGTCTCTAAAAAGGAGGTTACAAAATCTATTTTGAAGTGTTTCAAAAGAACGATTGTTAAGTTCTTTGAAAAATGAGAGTTATTGCTATAGTTCAGGCAAGAGATGATAATGCCAAAAATAAGTGCTTTAATGGAGACGCGGAAGATGTGTTAGATTCGAGAGGAACTGTGGAAGAAATCCTGCAGACTTTTCAGTGGGGAGGTGGTGGCACATGGGGTGAGGGACAGGAGGACATCTCATTAGACTTTATTCCTGTTGTTTGGTTATTAGCAAGAGAAAAACAATTTTGGCTAATTTCAACAAAAAGTAAAGTTAGTGGAAACAAATGGCCCAGCTCTCAGAGTCTAAGGAAAAGCTCATTTGCCCGACTTAGAAAGTACAGCAAGGGGGCAGCTCCGGACTCTAGGTTGCAGGAAGTAACGCACAGTGTCAGGATGAACCTGCACCATCTGCGTCGTGTCCTCATATCCCTTCACCTAAGAGTAGTCGGCCTCGATTGGCTTTGTCCCCACAAACCACAGTGAACCGAACATTAGAGAGAGAGTGTCCCCCAAGGAAAATCAGGTGCTGTTATTAGGAGAAGAGGGTAATGGATCCTGGATGGGCAAAAGCGATCGGTATCTTGGATGTCATGACATTCCTCACCGTCATAGCAATTGCCCCTGCCACTCACAGTTCTAGAGTTGGCACCAATAACCAAGAGAGAGATGGATGACGGACTCTGTGGTGAACTTGCTGAGTTGGATTTTCCACATAGACATGTGATGTAGGCTGTCGTAGAGCTTACAAGAGATTAAGGAGGGAGGTACAGAATCGGAAGTCATCAGTTTACAAGGGTTGAGAGTAGATAAGATGGCCCAGGAATAACCCCTAAGGAAAGAACAACTGAGAATCAACCCCTGAAGAAGTACCTGCTGGGCAATAATAATAATTATAATAATAATAAATGTTAGAAACTGAGCAGGAATAGTCTGAGAGTCAGGAAGACCCAGGAGAGAGTGGAGATAGAATTTTAAGAGGCAGGAATCCAGTTAGGTTGACCCATCATCCCGGTTTGCTGGGACTGTCCCAGTGTGAGCACTGAAAGTTCCACGTCCTGTGAACCCTGTCGGTCCCTGGCAAACTGGGGAGATTGCTCACCCTGGAGTCAGCAGTGTTGCAGAGTCAAGTGCAATAGCGAGTGTGGCATGAGCACTGAAAAACAGCCATCAGAATCGACAATGAGGGAACGCTGACGGCTGTGGCCAGAGCTGTTCCAGCGGGCAGTGGAGGCAGAGGCCAGGCTGCAAGAGTTGAAGAATGAGGGCAGAGGAGGAGGCAGAAATGGAGAGTGCCGACAACCCTCTCAAGAGGATTCACCAAGAAGGGAAAGAGACCCAGGGGATGCTGGCTGTGGGGCTAGGCAGGATCAGGAGACATTTGTTCGGTTTGTTTTTAGGATGGGAGAAACTTGAGCAAGTTTACAGGCTTATTTAAGGTAGAGGCGAGACAACAAGGTTGAATACTGCAGAGAAGAGGGTACCCTCTAAGGAGCTGGGCGCCCAGGGAGCTGAAGCGTATGGGGTAACAGTTAGAGGGGCAGAGGAAAGATGGAGCATATGGGTGCAGATATAAATTCTCTTGCAGCAGGAGAGGACATTTAGGGGGTACATATATTGTGGCCTCTATTTCCTTAAAGAGGTTGTCCAGAGAGTGTGTCTTATGGGGTGGGCAATGATGGGACGGAGAGGAGAGCCAACCGTGAATGAGCAGACGGCTGTCAAAGCCTGGGTCTAGGTCAGGGGAGGGGGAGGCCATGAGCCATCTGACCTGTGCCATTTTCTCCAGCAGCACTTGTTGAGCTGGGTGCAGGAACAAAGAAGACCAACTGAGGCAGGTGAAACAGGAGTGCAGGGTTGGAGAGGAGGGAGGAGAGTGACTCTCAGGCCAACCAACCACTGGGCTGAGCTTGAGTAACAAGGTGGGGACAGAAAGGCAGTTGCCAGATTGGGAGATAATGGGGGAAATAAAGGCAAAGGAAATTATGGCTAGACTTGTATTTCCCCCCTTGTGCCAAAATGGTCTACAGTGGCCGTACTACTGTGCTGCTTGGCCTTGAATAAGTAATTTTACCTCTCCAGGCCTCAGTTTCCCCATCTATAAGATTAAATAATCACTATGGTATTCTCTAGCTCTAACCATGAATGATTGCGCAAACCAGCATATCCAAGCCTCTTGGGCCTCTGGGTGAGGCACTTTTGGAACCTTCTATACTGTAGCTGCTGAGCCACCGTGAATCATTTTCTGCTCAGAAGGAGCCAACCCTGGGGAACAAGATGTGAAATTTCGGTTGATCAGGTGCCAAGCAATAGTTCCAACTGCCATTGGCCAAAAGTTCACATTCAGGTTACTTTGCCTCAGGTGTCTCAGTAAATATTAACTAACACACTGGATGACCTTGGACAAGCTACTGAAATAATTCACCACTTGGTTTACTCAACCAAGGAAAAGCAAGTGGTTATATGCTGAGTGTAGCCAGGTATAAATGTGACTCAGAATGGTTGTAGGAACAAAGGTACAAATAGAAATGTTGATTTCTGGAAAGGCCACTGCCTTAGGTTGGCTTCCCTGGAAGCAGAGCCTGAGACGGGGATTACTCTTCAAGATATTTATTGGGAGAAGGCTCCCAGGAGTAGGGGAGAGAGGAAAGAAGTGTAAGGCAGGGAGAAAAGCTAAGCAAGAGTGTGGTCTGCTCCCATGGGAAGCTCTGGAGCACGGACTGTGCAGAGTTGGTCTCACCTAGGGTAAGGGTGTGGGCCTTTTATACACACATGTCAATCAGTCATTGGCTGAAGTCTGTGCACAGGTGAAGGGTGGGGAGGCGGAGAAGTGGTAGAGCCTTTCTGGTGAGGGTGCTCTTGTTTGGCTCAGGGCAATTCTGTGCAGAGGAGGGCAGCAGAATTTTAACAGCAATATTCACATCTGCTGGTTGGGAAAAAGCATACCGACAGGATCCACTATAGCTATTCTACAAATAATAAACAGAAGTTAAATCTTTAGATCTGTAGTGGATGGGAAATGACATATAGGTAGAGGGAAAAAAACAAAACAAGGAATAAACCAAAGGAAATGTTGGCCCTGCCATTCATGCAGATTTAAAAGCTATTTGAAGGTCATATATAGTCAACCCATAAACATCACTCATTATCTCAGTGACAAACAGTAGAACTGCTCTTACCCCTTCTACACATATTTATGAAATTTCACACTGCCAACAAAGAATTAATATCCTTAATATATAAAGAGTTCCTACAAATTGATAAAAATGAAGATCCCTATAGTTACACAGGTGGAGGATATTAACCAACAATCCACCAAGGAGGACATACAAATAACGAAGGAAAATTTTAAAAAATCCTCCAACCTTGCTGATGATCAAAGAAACACAAAGGAAGGAATATATACATTTTCAGCTATCAAATTACAAATACTTTAAAATGAGAACACACAAAACTGGCAAGGGTGAGGAGAGACGGGCGTTCTCTACACAGGGGGGAATATGGATTTGTGTAACTCTTGGAAAATAATTTTATAGTATGTTCATGAGATTTAAAAATGCTTAAACTCTCTGACTTATACTTTTACTCCCAAGAATCCATCTAAGGAAATAATACAAATGTTTCACTGTCATATAATGGGATTGAAAAGTTGCTACGTGCTAGGCATTGTGCTGCGTGGATTAATGTGCATTATTTCATTTAATCCAACACAGTTGCCTTATGAAGTCTTTTTTTTTATATGAGAGAAAATGAGGCTTACGGAAGTTCAGTAAAGGTTATATTGTGAAGAAGTGAGGACGCTGGGATTACTGGACTCTAGTGTGTATGCCTTTAACAACTTTGCTTATTCTACGGGCTCATTAATAAATGGGCCCGAGAAGAGGGAGAAAGCTAACGTTTTTGCAAAATAATTAAATCAGGCAAACTGTTTCCTGCTCCATTGATCAGAGAGCCTCTGCAGTGTTTGGATTCCTAATTAAGTCAGCCAGATTTAATTAGGGTTCCTAGGGCTTTCACCTAGTCCTTTGGAAAGTTTTGTGATGAGTTTTACATGAAAACATAAAACAGCCCTAGACTCCTCGGTGCAAACTTACGAAGTCAGCTACTGTGTTTGGCACCTTTTTGGGTTGGGGTAGCAGTAAAGTGACGGGAGTTTATAACAACTCATTAATGAAGCAATCAGTGGCTATGCTTGTTTACTTGTCTATCTCTTTCCCAAAGCTGTGAGCTGTATGGTAGCAGACATCATGTCTGTCTCATTTATTAAAATAACCTTAAAATATGAGAAATGGGTTATGAAAGGTAGGCATTCGGCAGTGTTTTCCAAACTCTCACATGTGAACAAGAAGACATGTCACAAGAATGGTTATTATAGGGGCATTATTGGTATTTGTAAAAAATTTGGAAGGACGGTGGGGTCGTCTCTAGTTTTTGACTCTTACAAATACAGCTGTTGTAAACATTTGCGTACAGGTTTTTACATGAACTTAAATTTCCATTTCTCTGAAATACATGCCCAGGAATGCCATTTTGCAGCTTTGTATGGTACCTGCCTGTTTAGCTTTTAAAGAAACTGCCAAACTGTTTTCCAGAGTGGGTACACTATTTTAAATTCTGATCAGCAATGTGTGAGTGATTCAGCTGCTCTGAATCCTCAGCAGCATTGGTGTTGTCACTATTTTTTAATTTAGGCATTCGGATAGATGTGCAGTGATACCTCATTGCGGTCTTAATTTGCATCTCCCTAATGGCTAGCAGTGTTAAGCATCTTCTCATGTGCTTATTTACCATCTGTATAGCCTCTTCAGCGAAATGTCTCTACATGTCTTTTCCCCGTTTTATACTTGGGCTGTTTGGTTTTTTTTTTTAAACTGTTAAATTTCAGGTGATGTTTATATATTTTACCCATTTGTTTGATATGTGGTTTGCAAATATTTTTTCCCAGTCTGTAGCTTGTCTTTTCTCCTTTTAACAGGGTTTTTCACAGAGCAAAAGTTTTTTATATTGCTGAAGTCCATTTTACCCATTTTTTGTTTTATAGATTTTAAAGATGTTCTCTTTTTCCCCCCCTAAATGTGTTAAAATTTCACATTAAAGTCCACAATCCATTTTGAGTTAATTTTTGTATAAGACGTGAGACTTAGGTTTAGGTTCACTCTATCCCCCTCTCAATTATTCCAGCACCATTTGTGGGAAAGGCTCTTCTCCTCCATGGGATGGCTTTTGCATTTGGGCATGTTTGTGAGTGTGTATCTCCAAGGTCTCTACTCTGTTCCATTGATCTATATGTCTGCCTTTCCACCAATGCCACAGTCTTGATTACGGTAGCTACAGACTAAGTCTTGAAAGCAGGTACTTTGATTCTTCCCATTTAATTCTTCTTTTTCAAAATTGTTTTGACCATCATAGTTCATTTGCTTTTCCGTATAAATTTTAGAATAAGCTTCTTTATATCCACAAAAGTTTTTCCAGAATTTAGATAAGAATCACATTAAACCTAAAGATCGATTTGGGGAGAATTGATATCTTTATTCTGTTGAGTCTTTCAATCCATGAACATCATATACCTCACACTTATTTAGAGCTTTTTTGATTTCTTTTATTAGCATTTTGTAGTTTTTAAGCATATGTCTTATACATATTTTGTTAGATTTATACCCAAATATTTCATTTTTTTGAGTGATTGTAAACGGTATTTTGTTTTTAATTTGCTAGTTTATACAAACACAATTGATACCTCTTGTATTAACCTGTATGGAGCTGGAGACCATTCTTCTAAGTGAAGTATCACAAGAATGGAGAAACAAACACCACAGGTACTCACCATTAAATTGGAACTAATTGATCAACACTTACGTGCACATATGGAAATAACATTTATTGGAAATCAAGAAGGGAGGGGGGAGGAGGGGATGGGTAAAAATCACACCTAATGCACACAATGCACATTATCTGGGGGATAGGCATGGTACAAAAGCAATTTATGTAACTAAATCATTTGTACCCCCATAATATTCTGAAATTAAAAAAAATAAAAAATACAAAAAATGATGAATTAGCTGGGCATAGCGGCTCGTGTCTGTAATTCCAGCGCTTTGGGAAGCCAAGGCGGGGGATTGCTTGAGGCCAGGAGTTCAAGACAAGCCTGGGCAACATAGTGAGACCCTGTCTATACAAAAAATAAGAAAAACTAGCTGGGCATGGTGGCACATGCCTGTAGTCCCAGCTATCTGGGAGGCTGAGGCAGGAGGATTGCTTGCGCCCAGGAGTTTGAGGCTGCAGTGGGCTATGATGATGGCACTGCACTCCAGCCTGGGTGACAGTGAGACTCTGTCTTAAATAAAAATAAATAAATAAATAGTGATGAATTAAATTATATAAAAATAAGATGAATTAAATCATAGGGCTAGTCAAATGATTATTTCATATTGGGTAAGGTAAGGTAGTTTGTACTTTTCAAGGAATTGATCCATTTAATATAACTTGTCAAATTTATGTGTATAGTCCATAGTATTATTTATTATTGCTTGATATCCACAGGATCTGTAGTGGTATCTCCTGTTTCATTCTTCATAATTTATATCTTCTCATTTTTTCTTTGGGCATGGTGGCTCATGGCCGTAATCCTAGGACTTTTGGAGGCCGAGTTGGGAGGATTGCTTGAGGTAAGAAGTTCCAGACCAGCCTGAGCAAGAGTGAGACTTCATCTCTACTAAAAATAGGAAAAATTATCCTAGCATGGTGGTGCACACCTGTAGTCCCAGCTACTTGGGAGGATGAGGCAGGAGGATCACTTGAGTCCAGGAGTTTGAGGTTGTGTGAACTACGATCACGTCGCTGCACTGTAGCTGGGGTGACAGAGCGAGACTCTGCCTCAAAACAAACAAACAAACCCAAACCCAAAGAACCTGTCCTTTGTTTCACTGATTTTCTCTACTGTTTTGTGTTTTCAAGTTCATTGATTTCTGCTCTTACCGTGATTGTTCTTTCTTTATTTGCTTTAGGTTTAATTTGCTCTTCTTTCTCTAGATTCTTGAGGAGGGAGCCTGGATTATTGATTTGAAACTTTTTCTCTTTTCTAAATTATGAGTTTAGTGCTATAAATTTTCCTCTCAGTACTGCTATAGACATGTTCCATAAATTTCTGTATATTTTCATTTTCTTTCAGTTTAATATTTTAAAAATTTTCTTTGAGACTTCTTTTTTGACTTATAGATTATTTAAAGGTGTGTTTTTAGTCTCTAATTGTTTGGAAATTTTCCTCTTATCTTTCTGTTGTTGATTTCTAGTTTGATTCCATTGTGGCTGGAGAACATACTCTTACGATTTTCAATTCTTTTAAATTTGTTGAGTTTTTTGTATTTTAAATGGCCTAGGATCTGGTCTATCTTGGTATATGTTCCATGGGCTCTTGAAAAGAATATGTATTCTGCTGCTGTTGTTAGGTAGAGTGTTCTTTCTATGTCATTTTGATCCTGTTGGTTCATAGTGTTGTTGAGTTTTATATCCCTGATGACTTTCTGTCTAGTTGTTCTATCTATTGTTGTGAATGGTGTTAAAAGTCTCCAACTAAAATTGTGGATTTGTCTATTACTTTTTTCAGTTCTATTAGTTTTTGCCTAACATATTTTGCAACTCTGTTGTTTGGTATGTACACATTTAGGATTGCTATGTCTTCAGAGTGGATTGAATCTTTAATTATTATATAATGTCCCTCTCTGTTTCTGATAGTTTTCTTTGAAGGTCATGTTATCTGATATTAATAGAGCCACATCTACTTTCTTTTGATTATTGTTTTCACGACACATCTTTCCCCATCCTTTTACTTTTAATCTATCTATATTGTTATATTTGAAGTGAGTTTCTTTTTTTTTTTTTTTTTTTTGAGACAGAGTCTCACTCTCTTGCCTGGGGCGAGTGCCATGGCGTCAGCCTACCTCACAGCAACCTCAAACTCCTGGGCTCAAGCAATCCTACTGTCTCAGCCTCCCGAGTAGCTGGGACTACAGGCATGTGCCACCATGCCCGGCTAATTTTTTCTCTATGTATTTTTAGCTGTCCAATTAATTTCTTTCTATTTTTAGTAGAGACGGGGTCTCACTCTTGCTCAGGCTGGTTTCGAACTCCTGAGCTCAAACAATCCGCCCGCCTCGGCCTCCCAGAGTGCTAGGATTACAGGCGTGAGCCACCGTGCCCGGAATGAAGTGAGTTTCTTGTAGACAGCATGGAGTTGGCTCATGTGTTTTAATCCACTCCGTTAATCTCTGTCTTTTAATTGGGTACTTAGACCATTTGCATTTAATGTAGTTATTGAGATAGTAAGTCTTCCATTTATTTTTTTGTTTTCTGAGTGTACTCTGTTTTTTTGTGTCTGTGTTTTATTTTCGTTTCCTTGCTGTAGATTACTTAAACTTGTTTTTAGGCTTCCATTTTGATTTATTTATAATGTTTTTGATTTTTTGCTGGATATAGGATTTGGGGTTGATATTTCTCTTTGTATGGCTTTTCAATAGTTGCTCTAGGTATTGTATTATATGTACATAACTTATCACAGTCTGTTGGTGCAATCATTTCACCAATTTGAGTGAAGAGTTTTAATCTTACCTATCTTTATGTCCTTTTAACCTCCTCATTTATAGTATAATTGTCTTAAGTTTTCGTTATACACATTTAAAACTATATCAATGTAGTAATTTTTGCCTCAACTATGAAACATAATTTAGAAAACTCAAGAGAAGAAAAGTGTATTGTATTTACCCATATTTTTGTTTATTGTATTCTTTCTTCCTTCTTGATGTTTCGAGATTTCTTCTTTCACCTTACTTTCCTGTTTAGAGAACTTCATTAGCTATTCTTTTAGGGGAGGTCTGCTGGAGACAAATTCTTAGGCTTTTTTTTTTTTTTTTTTGTCTGAGAGCATTTTGATTTTCCTCCTCATTCATGAAGGATATTTTTGCTGGACATAAGATTCTGGGTTAATAGTCCTTTTATTTCAGCACTTGAAAAAATGTTATGCCACTTTCTTCTGGCCTCCATGGTATCTGTAAGAAATCTACTGTCATTGAATTTTTCTTCCTCTATAGGAATGTATCATTACTTTCCTGATGCTTTCAAGATATTCTTGCCTTTTGTTTTCATAAGTTTGAGTATGATGTAAATTGGTATGGATTTCTTCAGGTTTTTATTCTGTTTGGAATTGATTAGGTTTTGAATCTATGGGTTTATGGTTTTTCTTTTGCCAAATTTTGAAGTTTTCAGCTATTATTTCTCTTCAGTCCTGTCTCCTTTCTCCTCTCCTTATAGAACTCTGGTGACATGAATATTAGATCTTTTATTATAGTCCCAAATGTTCCTGCTATGGTCTAAAAGTTTGTGTCTACCCAAAATTCATAGGTTGAAATATTAAACCCCAAAGTGATGGTATTAGGAGGTGGGCCTTTGGGAGGTGATTAGATCATAAGGGCAGAGCCCTCATGAATGAGATTAGTGCCTGTGCTTATAAAAGGGACCCCAGAAAACTGCCTTGTCCCTTCTACCATGTGAGGACACACTGAGAAGGTACTGTTCTATGAACCAAGAAGTGGGCCCTCACCAGACACTCCATCTGTTGGCAACTTGATCTTGGACTTCCTGGCCTCTAGAAACTGTGAGAAATAAACTTCTGTTATTTATAGGCCACATGGTTTGTGGTATTTTGTTATAGTAGCCTGAAGAGACTAAGACAGTCCTTGTGGCTTTATTCTTATTTTTTTTTTAGTCTATTCTCTGTTATTCAGATTGTATAATTTCTACTGTTCTATCTCTCGGTTTATACTTTACTGATCCTTTCCTCTGTGCTCATCATTATGCTGGTGAGTCCATTGATTAACGTTTATAATTTTGGTTATTATATATTTTTAAAAGTAAACTATTTTTTTAGAACAGTTTTAGAGTCACAGCAAAATTAAAAGTTACCATATGCTCCCTACCCTCACACCTCCACAGCCTCCCCCACTACTGACATCTGCACCCGCGAGTGGTACATCTGTTACAATCAGTGATGCTGCATTGGCACGTCATTATCACCCAAAGTCTACAATTTACAGTAAGGTTCACTCTTGGTGTGGTTATTGTATTTTTTAGCTCTAAAATTTCCATATGGTTCTTCTTTGTGTCTTTTCTTTCTTTGGTGAGCCTTTCTATTTGTTGGCTGGGATTTTCTATTTTTTCATTTGTGTCAACTACTTGTTGAAGCATTTTTATGATGGGTGCTCTAAAATCTTCAGCAAATAATTCCAACATCTCTGCCATCTTGATGTTGGCATTTATTGATTGTCTTTTTTCCATTCGAGACCTTTTTGTTCTTGGTAAGATGAGTGATTTTCAATTGAAACCTGACATTTTGGATATTATAAGATTCTGGATCTTATTTAAACTTTTTGTTTTAGCTGGCTTTCTTTGATACCGGTCCAGCTGAGAAATGGGGAGTGCTGCCTTGTTACTGCCAGAGGTCAAGGTTCCTCACTCAGCCTCTGTTGGCACCGGGAGAGGGGCTCCTTGTTACTGTGGGGCAGAGGTGGGGTTCTGGCTGCCCACTAGGCCTCCACAGACACCTCCCTGGCTTGTCAGTGCTCCCCATGTGGCCTCACTGATACTACATGGGGAGGGGGCCTGGTTACAGTTGGGAGGTGGTGACTCTCTGCTAGGCCTACACTGATACCATTCCAGGCAGAGAGGAAAGGGTGCCTTGTTCCTGCCAGGTAGGGTTTGAAGTCCGGGCTCCAGTGGCTTCCACTGACACCCTGATGCTACCATGCGGCAGGGATGAAAGTCCTAGTGCCTTACCTGGCCTTCTGTTGCACAATCCCAGTGGGGGTCTGGGGTGTTTCATTACAGGTTGGCACAGGTGGAAATCTAGGCTCCTGTTTCCACCTTTGCTGGCATGGGTGTGGGTAGGGTCACAGCTTTTTTCTCTGGCGTTTGGTCAGAGTAGAGTGTTTCTTATTTAAAAGTTTTCTGTCTTCCTGGGCTGCCCCTTTCCTAGTCCTTTTGGCTGGAGAGAGCAGGCTTTTGTTGGGGATTTTTTTGGTTTGCACCCATTGATGTTCCCAGGTCAAAGGCTTCTTTAGCTCTAAGTCTGGGATATATGAGGCAAAAAGAAAACCCAGGGAACTCACCATTGTGTTGTTCCTTGGGTCCTGAGGTCCCTAGCTGGTCTGCCTTCTTCTGTCCACCTTTCAGAGTCTTCTTATATTTGTTATATATTTAATATACACATATATATGTGCATATATGTGTATATATAATGTCGGGGTTTTTAGTTGTACTTAGTGGGAGGAATAAAGAAAAGTTTATCTACTTCGTCTTCCCAGAAGTAAACTTATTTTTACAAAGGTTAAAAAAACTGGCTCTGGGCAATCTGCATTGCTGTATGATTTCAACTATATGACGCTCTGGAAAAAAAAAAACTATGGAGATAGTAAAAAGATCAGTGGTTTCCAGGAGTTGGAGGAAAGGTGGGATGCACAGCTGGAGCACAGGGGATTTTAGGGCAGGGAAAGGATTCTGTATGATACCATTAAAGGTGGCTACATCTTACACATTTATCCAAACCCGTCAAATGTACACTACAAAGAGGGAGCCCTAATTTAAACTATAGACTTTGGGTGATCATGATGTGTCCATGTTGTTTCATTATTGTAACAAATAGAACACTCTGTGGGAGGTGTTGGGGTGAGGGGTAGGCTGTGTGTCGGGGGACAGGGGTATTGGGAACTCTGTATTTTCTGCTCAGTTTTTCTCTAAACCTAAGACTGTTCGAGAAGAATAAAGACCTGTTAATTAAAACAGCAGCAACTGGGCTGTGTGATGGTAAAATGTGTGATCTTACACACTGCACAACCACTAGTCTCCAGCTCAGACGCCCACTGTGCTGCATTCAGCTGCCCATTCTGTGGGACACTAGTCATTTTCCCTAAGCCTGAGGCTGCCCTAGACTTACTCAAGTCTGATCTGCCATCCCTTCTTCCTCCCTCTTCCCCATGGCTTACAAGTTCTTGAACTTGGAACCAGACAACCTCTCTAAGCCTCATTTCCCTCATCTGTATAAAAAGGAAAATGCCAGCACACTATTGTGTAAGGTACTCAGGATGGTGCCTGGCACAAGGGAGCTGGGCTTTCCTTCCCCTCCCTCTCCTGGGGCTGATGCTCTGGAAAGGTGGTCCTTTCAGAGGTCCCCATAAGAAGGAAGGAGAGAGGTGAGGGAAAGAGAGTGAAGCAGGAAGGCCTCCAGCGTCCTGCACATAGTGGCCAGGCCAGCCAGCCCTGCCCACGACGGACACACCCCTCGAGACACGTTTGTTTCCTGGGTCCTCCTGGGGGTGGGGTGGTGGGAGCAGGGAGCACATGGGGTGTGGGGGAAGGATGTTGTTTTTCAACTGACGAGAGCAACTCTGTTTCCGATTCTCACAGGCGACCTGAATGCCCATCACATCAGGCAGGGAGAGCTGCCCAGATCTGACACTAACCCCTTGTGGAAGTGGCTGGCAGGCCCCTGGGGTGAGGGGGGCCGCCTGCGGGGTGGCGAAGCTGAATGAATTTAGTGCCTGTGAATGAGGCAGGATTGGCAGCCCTTGAGACAAACTCACTCTTTGTTCCTGGCTGTACCTCCCAGACCAGGGCGGTGCCAGCTTTCTCCACTCCATCCTGTCCACATTCTTTGGCCCAACTCAGCTGTGAGGAGAAGCACAGAGGCACCCATGTTTTAAGCCCTAGAAGGAATCAGTTAATTTGTGTCTCAGAGACCTGCAAGCAGCCCACAGCCTGCAGGGGTGGAGTCTCAGAGCTGAGAGTCGTCAAGATAGCAGCTTTCAAACATTCGTGACTGTAGCCTACAGTGAGAAATAAACTTTGCATCATGACTCAGTGGCGCCCGGCACACACGTACACTCTCACACACAACTTCAGCATTTAAAAAATGAAACAAAATAGACCAGATAGTATCAGAGTACCGCAATGATAAATATTGTTTTGTGAAACTGTGTGTGTGTGTGCGTGTGTGTGTGTTGGGTCATGCATGATGTAAATTATATTTCTGATTGTGGTAAAAAAAAATTTGAAAAGAAACTTGTCTAGACCATTGTTTCTCCAACTATATATTAAATCACCAGCTTGGAGACTGGCAAAACGTGTTAGTGTATTAAAGTCCCCCCAAATTCCTGCAGTAAAGAAAATATGTTGAACTTTGCTGATCAAGTGTGTGGCCTTGGAACCCACAACCCTGTCCCCCCCAAATGCTTATACTACTATGTCATGGAATTAATATTTCATAGAATGCAGCCCCAGAAGGAATTTGAAAAATCCTCTAGAATGTCCTCAGGCGTTTCAGGTACAGGGTGTGAGGAGGCCTGCTTCAACAAGCACAGAGCTACTAAATCTGCTGTATTGTTGGTTGTCATGTAAGATTTTGTTTGCAAAAGTTCTGCTAAACAATATTCGAAACCTACAAGTCTAGTCCAACTCTCTCATGTTATGATCAGGGAAGCAGAGGCCCAAAGAAGGGAAGTGACTGGGCCAAGGTCACCCAGTAAGGTCACGGTAGAGCTGGGACTCAATTTTCCTGAGTTCTTAACTACAACCTCCTGATTCCACCTCTAGGATCAGATCAATACCCTGATGCAGGGGACTTAGGGACAAGATAACGTATATGAAATATATATGAAACTTCTTTGAAAAGGCAGGCATAGTATAATAAATATAAGGAACCTATTTCTTTTTTTCTAAGCCTTGGAGAGGAGATTGTATAATTTCAACCAGGAAGTTGCTGAACTTACTGTATTGTAGCTTAGTGAAAATTTTTTCCTAGTGTCCAATTCTAGAGAAAGTTGCTCATTGTTATATTAAAACAAACACAAGAAGTAAGGATATTTAGGAATTACTCTTTTTCTAACTAAAATTCTACTATGGTTTTTCCAGAAGTGATTTTTTCTATATTGTATTCAAACCAGCAAAAAATATCTGTTCTTCTTCCACAGAGGTTTAAAGTGAAGTTGTTTTGCATGCAGTAGCGTCTGTTTAGAGTGTTACTCGTCCGACTTCTGTGGAATGGATAAACCCTTGAAAAGTGGTCGCTTGCACATCCAGATCCACTTTCTGTCCTTTGCTACCCTTCCCTGCACCCCGGGAGGCTGACCTCTAGGGCCTTCCTGAGTGGTGGCCTTGCTTTTGGCTTCTGGCTGAGTTTGGCCTGGTGAGCAGTACTGCAGGGACCCCGAGTGCAGGGGAGCGTGGGTTCGGGTGTTTACTCCCTTGGCTGCCTCCCTCGACTGAGGGTCACATCCCCCGCCAGGTGACCCAACACCCACCTGCCTTGTCTCTAGGTTCCCATAACCACTCTCTCCTTGGGCTTTGGCCTGGGGGGTCACCGTCTCTCTACATCCTGACTATATTCTGCGATTTCTTTGTTAAGGCTTCCCGGTTGAGTAGGACATCTGTTTGCCCGGCCTTGACTCACTCACACGCTGTTTCGTATACATTCTCTCCCATAGTATTGCGTATTTTATCACCTTATTTCCACGCAGTGTCTTGAGACTTGTTACGGAATAGAAGACTCTTATTTCTCTCTCTCTTGCCTCCCTTGTGTTGAGAAGCAGCAATGGGTACGGCAGGACTTCGTATCCCTCGGGTGCTGTAAAAACCACTGAGGCCCAAGCCCCGCCGGGAGACTTTGACTCCCTGGGTAGGCGATCTGGCTCTGCGGTTTGTCTCCGCGAGACTGTGGCCGAGTCCTCCTCCCTGGGCCTCAGTGCCTCGTCTGTAGTACGTGCGCGTGCGTGCGTGTGCGTGTGCGTGTGCGTGCGTGCGTGCGTGCGTGCGTGGGATGGTCCTGCGCTCTCCGACTCCGGGCCTTCCACTGCAGTCCCTAACTCGGATCCGGCGCCGAGGCCGCGTGGGAACGTGGGTGCTGACTGCATACACTGCTGCCCTCTTGTGGGCACGCGCGCAGCGGAGAGGGGGCTGACATTCCTCCTCGTCACCGCAGGTCAGGACGGTCAGGACAGGGTAGGAAAGGCTGCGTTTAACCACTCCCCCGGGATAGCCGCCTCCCTTTGCATAACGGCTTCGAGTGAAGACTTCCTTCTGTGCATTCTTATTTTAAGAGGTGGTTAATTTGTTCAGAATGAGCTCTCCGTCATGAGGGAATGAAGTGGATTAACTCCTTTGCAGAATAACCACAATTAAAAATAAGGCGGAACATTTAGGAAAAAGTCAAAAAGACCATGAATTAGCGCCCTGGGAGCGGCCGAGAATCCTAGGGGTGAGGGAGCCGCTGAGGATGTCCCCTTCCCCGCTCCCAGACGCCCCCCAACCCCACCCTGGAACCGCTTCTCACCTGCCCCTTCGAAATTCCCTGCCCTGGCTTCGGCCTCCTCTCGCCCCACCCTCTGAGCCGCCTCCGCGTAGTTCACTCCACGCACCAGCTACTCCGTCCCTTTCCTTCAACAGAATTTTACTGGCCCACTCACGAAAAAGATGGTAGCAATCTGTTAGCTGTTATCATCCATTTATGTGCTATATTGTGCATCGATTATTAGTATATTTATATCATATGATTATTGTTAGAGATGATGTAAAGGGAAGGGCATTGTGTATTAATTATAGGTATATTTTATGTTATATAATTTTTTTATTATTTTTGTTGGTAAAGATATAAGAAAAAGGATAAATGTGTTCCTAAAAATTGGATTTAATTTTGAACATTTAAAGTTATATGAAACAAATTTTTGTCCTCTATTTGGACAACTTTTAACGGTGATTTTGAGTTACCCACAATCCCTACTGCCATCCCTGTGCTACCATTATAGGGGTTAGTGTGAGTCCATTAACTCATTCAGTAGTGTTTCTCCTTGAGCAACCGCTCTGTGCCAGGCACCGTTCTGAGGAATGAAATCGTCTCTTTTCTCATAAAGCTCAGATTCTGATGAGAGGTGAATGTGTATGTAGTCTGAGAGGATGGATCTTACTTTATTTGCTGCAACAGTTCCTTCTCAAACTTTGGAAATGGAAACAAGTCGCTAAGTTCCTTTTCTTTCATCATCTCCAACATATGGTCTCTTTCGCATCAACTTCTGGGACTACTTTGCTATTTATTGGCAACTTCTGATGATTGAGTTCAATGAACTATTCATAATCTGGTAGCTTTTCTAGTACAAGCATGCAAACTTTTATTTTGTTTCACCTTACCATGCTTTGCAAATATTGCATTTTTTTTAAACAAATTGAAGGGTTGAGGTAACCCTGCCTTGACCGAATCTATTGGTGCCATTTTTCCAACACCATGTGCTTACTTTGTGTCTCTGTGTCACATTTTTGTAATTCTTGCAAAATTTCCAACTTGTAAATTATTATTGTATCTGTTATGATCTGTGATCAATGATCTTTGATGTTACTATTGTAATTGTTTTGGGGTGCCATGAACCACACCCACATAAAATGGTGAACTTAATTGATAAGTATGTGTTCTGACTGCTCTATTGACTGTTCCCCCACCTTTCTCCCTCTCCTTGGGCCTCCCTATTCCCTGAGACACAACAATATTGAAATTAGGCCAATCAAACCTACTGTGGCTTTTAAGTGTTCAAGTGAAAGGAAGAGCCACACATTTCTCACTTTAAATCAGAAGCTAGAAATGAATAAGCTTAATGAGGAAGGCATGTCAAAAGCCACGATACGTGGCAAGCCACGGTTCTTGGGCTAAATAGTTAGCCAAGTTGTAAATGCAAAGGAAAAGTTCTTGAAGGAAATTAAAAGTGCTACTCTAATAAACATGAATGATAAGAAAGTGAAGTCTGATTGCTGCTATGGAGAAAGTTTCAGGGGTCTAAATAGAAGATCAAACCAGCCGCAAAATTCCTTTGCTTAAACCAAAGCCTAACCCAGAGCAAACTCCTAACTCTCTTCAATTCTGCGAAGGCTGAGAGAGGTGAGGAAGCTGCAGAAGAAAAGAGTGAAGCTAGCGGAGATTGGTTCTTGAGGTTTAAGGAGAGAAGCTGTCTCCACAGCACAGAAGTTCAAGGTGAAGCAGCACGTGCTGATGTAGGAGCTGCGGTACGTTATCCAGAAGAGTTAGTGAAGATGAAGGTGGCTACACTCAAAAACAGATTTTCAGTGTAGACAAAACAGCCGTATATTGGAAGAAGATGCCATCTGGAACTTTCATAGCTAGAGAGAAGTCAGTGCCTGACTTCAAAGCTTCTAAGAATAGGCTGAGTCTCTTGTTAGGGGCTAATGCAGCTAGTGACTTTAAGTTGAAGCCAACGCTCATTTACCAGTCTTAAAATCCTAGGGCTCTTAAGAATTATTTTAAATCTGCTTTGCCTATACTCTGTTAATAGAACAACAAAGCCTGGTCCATAGCACATCTGTATGCAGTGTGGTTTACTGAATATTTTAAGCCCACCATTGAGACCTACTGCTCAGAAACAAAGATTTCTTTCAAAATATCACTGCTCATTGATAATGCATATGATCATCTAAGAACTCTGATAGAGATGTACAAGGAGAGTAATGTTTTCATGTCTGACAACACAACATCCATTCTGCAGCCCATGGATCAAGGAGTAATTTCAACTTTTAAGTCTTATTTTTTAAGAAATACATTTCATGAGGCTACAGAGGCCATACACAGTGACTCCTCTGATGGATCTGGGCAAAGTAAGTTGAAAACCTTCTGGAAAGGATTCATGATTCCAGATGCTATGAAGAACATCCATGTATCATGAGAGGAAGTCAAAACATCAACCTTAACAGAAGTTTGGAAGTCATGGATGACTTTGGGGAGTTCAAGAATTCACTGGAGAAAGGAGCTGCAGATGTGATGGAAATAGCAAGAGAACTAGAATTAGAAGTAGAGCCTGAAGATGGGACTGAATTGCTGCAATCTCATGATGAAACTTGAATAAGGAGTTGCTTCTTATGGATGGACAAAGAAATTGGTTTCTTCAGATGGTATCTACTCCTGGTGAAGATGCTGTGAACATTATTGAAATGACAAGAAAGGATTTAGAATACTACTTAAATTTAGTTGATAAAGCCATAGCAGGGTTGAGAAGGATTGACTCTATGGCCAAAATTTTTATTTTGTAGAGAGGGGTCTTGCCGTGTTGCCCAGGCTAGTCTCAAACTCCTGGCCACGAGTGATTCTCTTGCCTTGGCCTCCCAAACTGCTGGGATTACAGGTGTAAGCCACCATGCCTGGCCCTTGACTCTAATTTTGAAAGAAGTTCTACTGTGGGTGAAATGCTATCAAACAGCATTGCATACTACAGAGAAATCTTTTGTGAAGTCAATTGATATGGCAAACTTGATTATTGTCTTATTTTAAGAAATTGCCACAGCCAGGTGGGCATGGTGCTGAGTACCTGTAGTCCCAGCTACTCAGGAGGATCGTTTGAGCCCAGGAGTTTGAGGCTGTAGTGAATTATGATTATACCACTGCACTCTAGCCTGGGTGACAGAGTGAGACTCTGTCTCTGGGGAAATAAAAAGGAAAAAGGGAAAAAAAGAAATTGCCACAGCTACTCCAGCTCTCAGCAACCACCACCCTAATCGGTCAGCAGAGCAGCCATCAACATCCAGGCAAGACTCTCCGCCATCAAAAAGATTACAACTTGCTGAAGGCTCAGATGATCATTAACATTTTTTAGCAATAACATATTTGAATTAAGATATGTACTTTTTCTTAGGCATAATGCTATTGCACACTTAATAGGCTATGGTCTAGTATAAACATAACTTTTATATGCACTGAGAAACCAAAAAATTCATCTGACTCGTTTTATTGTGATACTCACATTATTGCAGTGGTCTGGACTGAACCTGCAGTATCTCAAAGGTATCCCTGTAGCTGAAGTCACAGTACGAAGAGGAGGAAAGGGATGCCACTTTCCAGGGTTGAACTAGTTCTCACAGGGCCCCTGGTTCTTGTCCATAGGTGTCCATGTAACCCATGCGCATCGAGCCAGAAGAGCGTGGTGGTCCACAGCTTGGGTTCCAGAGACTCACAGATCTAGACTCAAATTCTGGTTTTGATACATATATATCTACGTGGGTTGGGGCAAATCCTTTAACCTCTCCAAGGCTCATTCTCTGCCTGTTTCCACCCCTACCTCCTGTAGAATGAAGAAAGTGATAATAATCACCTAAGAGGCTGGGAGCAGTCATCAAATGAGAGTTTATATATATATGTGTGTGTGTGTGTGTGTGTGTGTGTGTGCGCGTGTGTATGCTTAGTATAGTGCCTGGAACAAAACTCAATAAATAGTATTGTTATTATTAAACGTAATTCAATGTTTCTTAATTTTTGCATGGACTTCTGGATTAATTCCACTGTAATCTTGAAACATATTGCAGATAGTCTGACAAGTGCTGAAACAGGGAAATACAGGTTGTTATTACCTGACAGCTTAGGCAGGCTACCTGGAGGAGTGATTTATAAACATAAAACTGAAGGATAAGTAGAGTATCCTACCAGAGGAGGTGTGCATGCATGATGGGTGTGTGTGTGTGTTGGCCAGAGTAGTGTATGAAGGACCTCAGCCTTGTGGGGAGGCCCCTAAGGACAGGATGGTTTCAGCGTAATTTAGTAAATGTTATGATGGAGGGAAGCTCGGGAATTTTGGGGGTACAGCAAAGCTTAATGAATCGGCTTCAGGAAGTTATGGTTATATAAAGCTAAACAGTATGCCCTAGTGATTAAGCTTGTTGGTTTCGGACCTAGATTTGAATCCTCTTTTTCCTCTTAATAATCATTTTTCTTAGGGCAAGATATTAAACTTCTCTAAGTGTCAGTGTCTCAGTTTTCTCATCTGTACAATGGGGTTAAAAATCTCTGCCTCGTACAGTCCACGTGAAGTTATCTGAGATAATGTACTCTGAGCAATTAATGTAAGGCAGGTGTCAGGGCTCCATTAATGGGAGTGGTTTTAACGTTGGGGTATGTGTTCTTACAATGTCATACTGGGCACCTGGCCACCAAGGGACCTGGAGGGCCTCCTGCTGCTGAGAACTCCCAAGAGGCAGCCGGTGGAGAGGGGGGAGGACGAGACCATCCAGGAACCCTTACCGGAAGGAGCTCATGGACGCATCACACTGTGGCCAAGGCAGAGCTCAGCACGCTGGTGATCGGTGAAAAGCTGCGCGTGCAGGGCACCTGCCCCAGGAGATTCGGACCCCTCCCAGCTCTGCATAGGCTCATCAGTGAACTTGGCCTTCCCGGCTCCCTTTCCTTAAGTGAAAAACGCAGAGGGAGTTTGCAAGGCTAATTGCATCCCTGTACCCCTATCGCTGCGAGTGGAGGACTGGATTGAGAAGAATCCAGAAGCTTTGTCCAGATGCAATAGGAAAGAGTGTTCAGATTACTCCGCCGGCTTGGCAGTGAGTGACAAGAGAGTGAGTGAGGGCATTTGGGCCACAGATTTCTCATCCCTGGACCACCAGGTGGCCCCTAATGCTTGCTGTGTGCTTATTTTGTAGCAGACACCATATTAAGTGATTTACACGAATTATTTTATTTAACTCTTTTAACAACCTTATAAAGCGGGGACTGTTATTATTTCCTCATTTTACAGATGAGGAATCTGGCACAGAGAGGGTAAGTCATTTGCTTTCTGTCACCTAGTTGCTAGTCGTGGCCAATGTCTCTTCCAGCTCTATAGACTGGAAGCTCTTTGAGAGGAGGAGACTTATCATATTTATTTTTAAACCCTCAGAGCCCCGAAGGCTTTCAGATAATGTTTACTGCTTTGCTCAACTGAGAGGTTGTCGCAGAACATAGAATCACTGTGTTCATGCCTGGGCCCAGCCTCAGATCACCTGCACCCTGCGCCCGGCGTGTGTGACGAGAACCACTGGGCTAAATATTCCGCTCCTTCACCAAACTGCTAGCCCTTCTTCCCTCTTCCTGCTTCTTGGCACTGGGGGGTGCTGTTGGATAGTCTAAAAAGTAGTGTGTCTTCTACCCCAGGTTTGGTATTTCTTTTTGTTTTCAGGTTTGTCTTGTGTATTCCTCTTGAGAACCTGGTGGTGGTGAGTTGCTGAGATGGGATGATGGCCTGACCTAGACTTCCTGTGGCTCTCTTTTGAATGTTAACCATTGGTGTTTCAGCAGGCAGATGTATACAGTTTCCGGCAACTCTGCAGTTTTCTTTTTCAGCCTGCCTTCCTTCAGTAGCAGTTTGTCTTTGTTCAGGAGGAAGATGCTTACGAGAAATCAGGCGAGGTGTAGTAGGCTGAATAACGAGGCCCCAGAGATCTTCCCGTCCTAATCCCCGGCATCTGTGAATCTGTTATCTTATGTTGCAAGGGGGACCTTGCAGGTGTGATTAAGTCCAGGATCTTGAGATAGGGAGATTACCTGGTTGCCCTCATGTAATCACAAGGGCCCTTGAGAGCTGGAGGAGAGAGCCCAAAGGTGAGGGTAAGAGAAGATGTTAGAATGGAAGCAGGAGTCAGAGTCAGAGACGTCTGAAAACGCTACGCTGTTGGCTTTGAAGATGGAGAAAGGAGCCACATGTCACAGGATGAAGCCGGCCTGTGGAAGCAGGCCCTGTGGACACCTCGATTTCAGCCCAGTGAAACCCATTTTGGACTTCTGGTCCTCAGAATAGTAAGATATTAATAAAAATTTGTGTTGTCTTAAGACACAAAGTTTGTGGTAACTTACTGTAACAGCAGTAGGAACCTACTACACGAGGAGTTTCTGGAATAGCCCCTGTGGCAGACGTTACTGGTTGGCTGTCTAAGAGCCATTCTTAACACCTTTCTCCCCCACCTTCTTCCCAAGTACTCACATTTCCAGCCTCTCGTGCACACAGGGACAACCATATGGCCCAATGAGGCATAAGGAAAAGTCAGCTGGGAAAAGATTCTCCCTCCCTGATAAAAGGAGAGAAGTTCTCACTGAGAGCTCTTCTCCTCTTGCTTTTATCACCCCTATGCTTTCTTACTTCGGACACACACCTGGAGAATGTAATGTCTAGTGCTCCAGCAGCCATCTTGGGGCATGAGGTGAAAGTCCATGCATCACACTCTCGACTGTCCTTAGGATTTGAAAACCACTGTTGGGTTATCCTAATGCACCCCAACAGTCATCTTTCACCTTCCAAAATATGTCTCCAAGTTCTCCCTTAAAAGCCACACAATTTCCTCCAGAGAATCATTAAATGAACAAATATTTATTGAATGTCCCAGGCTCCAGGCTGAGGATTGAGACGGAGGCATGAATCAAGCAGTCCAGCTCTGGAGCAATTCACGGTCTGCATTAACTGGCTCTTCTTTGGTTGCAAGTGCCGGAAACCCAACTTGACAGCGGTGCTGTGAGAATTAAATGAGACAAGAAATAAATTTAAGGTACCTAGCATGGTGCTTAGTAAATGTTATTATACTACGATTATTAGAGGACTTTCAGTTTATAAAGCTCATTCACATGGTTTTCATTTTAATTTTCATCTTCACAAAGATCCTAAAAATAACAAGAATGAAATTATTACTCTCAATTTACAAATGGGGAAAGAGAGACCCAGATTTTTAGTTACTTTCCTTGGTGGCACTAAAAACCCAGGGCAGGGTGGTGATGAGGCCCCAGGTTTCCTGATTCTGCTTTGGTGCTTTTACCTCTTTACTAGGCCATAGATGGTAGAATGTTGTAACAGGTAAAAATCCTTAGAAACTGTCTAGCTCTTGGACAGCAAATAAGTTTTATGAACTTCACGTGGCAGCTCTGGCCTATCAGCGGCAACTGCCTGAAGCACTGTCTTGCGTCCTGTTTACTAGAAAAGGTGTCGTAACTGATCAGCAGTGTCTGCATGGGCTCCGGGTGGGTCAGTGTTCCATGGCAACCTGTGTGGTGTGTACTTGCTGTACCCGAACTAGTCCAACCCTCTCATTTCATCAACAAAGAAATTGAACCTCAGGGAGGGGAATTGACTTATTTGAGGTTATACAGTGAACTAGAGGCAGAGCTTGGATAATGGTTTCTCTCACATACCGTCCAACTCCCAAGAACACCAATCAGGCTTAAATATTTTAACTTTCTTTTTCTTACCTTGGCAGGATTTCCATTGTTTAAACGGATATCATCGAGGCAGCCTAGAACTATTAAAAACGATAGCCTCTAATCTCAGCTGTGATGCTGTGTAGTATTAAACAAGTTGGCTAACTTTTTTGTGCTTACAGACTAATCTGCGTCCCTTAGATAGCTTCCCCTCTCTAATTAGATGTTGCCTAGGAAATTTCAGCCAAGAAAGTTAACGTGAAAGAAGCACATTGGCGTAGAACGTATGAAGACCTTGACAGCTCCCTGATTTGGTAAATTGGGGTCTCAGGCTGTTGCAAGGCTATGGTCCTGTGAGGAAAGAACAGCTACATCTGCACTTTGCAAGAAATAAAACAAAAGAAGCAATCCTTGTACCCATTGGGTTATAAAACCCTGACTTGATTTTTACATGGGACTGGGCATTTGAAAGAGTCCCATTTCATGTGGGCATTTGGCCCTTTGTGGATGAGACTGGGTTGTTCCCAGGTTTTCAAGTAATAATGAGCTTTGAGCCCTTTGGACTTGGCAGGAGAGCAGTGACCCAGGGCTGACATAGAAAGTTCTTCTTGGCTCTTCAGGCCAACTGTAGTCTCCTTAGGCCCCCGCTGGGATGTGTGAACGATTTATAAACGGTAAAGCACCTTGCAAGTGAGAAGAAATAGAACTTCCGTTGTCTTAGCAACAACATAAATTATTTTTGCATTTTTCAGAGTGGGGCCTGGGGGGAAAAAATAGAGAGTCCATGGAAATTCTGCTAATCAATGACATGAATCCTCTTGGATCATTAAATCAGTACACTGGCTTTTCCAGCGGAAAAGTTACAGACCTCGAAAGCAGAACTAAATCATAAAAATTTAGTTTTTATCGCTTAGTATTACTATTTCCCTAAAACTTTTTAAAATTACTTTTTTATTTCAAAATTTTAAGGGGGAACAAATGTTTTTGTTACATGGATAGCTTTATGATGCTTTAGTCAGGGCTATATGTGCGCCCGTCACCTGAATATTGTGCATTGTACCTGCCTAAAACTCAATGGTTTGTCTTTTCCTAACACTCCATGGCGTTTTAGGACTAACAGAGTTCTTTTACATATGTCATCCTGTTGACTTTCCACACTAAGTAGAAGGGGGTATTGTCCCTCTTCCAGAGAAGAGGAAACAGAAGGCCAGGGAGGCCGAGTGACTGGTAGAAGGTCAGGACTTGAGTCACTGGAGAGGCAGGAACTTGAGCTAGGGTCTTCGGGTGCTGATCCCAGCAGTATTTCCACCCCCTGGCAGAGGCCTTCATAGGGTGGGTCCTGAGGGAGGAGGGGAGGTCAGGGCCAGAGGAGTGGCTGGTGTGGTGGGAGCAGCTGGAGGTGTGGAACTCGGTGGGGGGAGGGGACTTCCACTGGTCGGGGGCTGGGCAGGCAGGATTCCGGGGGCAACAGACAGAGCACAGCCGGGAGATTGGTTTGGTAGCAGGTACTATTTATTGAGTTTTAACTCTGGGTTAGACAATGTGCTTAGAACTCTATATGCATAATTTCATTTAATTTGTGGCAAATGCTATTATTTTTTAGGATGTGGAACATGACTCAGGTCAGAGAGGTTAAACAACTTGCTCAAAGTCACACAGCTTAGTAAGGGACGGAGCCCAGGTTAGAAGTCTGGTGTGTCAGACTTCGAGGCCTGTACATCTGACCACCACATGACAGCAGAATCATGCGTCCATTAGAGCAGTACTGGGAAGTAACTTGTAATGGTTGGGGAGGCGCTGGAATGTCAAGTTGAGGAGCTCTGGGCATTGTCATGTGGGCCGTGGGAGCCACAGACGTGAAAGGAGAGCAGAGGGTTCCTGTTCCTTCCTGAGTAAAATGGAAATGGCGCTCAGAAGTCAAGTGGGCACGCACGTGGTGACTGCGGCGGAGCCACAGACCGTCATGCTACCTCACCCTGTCTGAAAAGGGTATTACTGTTCCTGCTACACCCTTCCAGTTTCTTTTCAAAATAAAATAGAAGTCGTTTAAGAGCTTTTTTGGCCTCATAAATTCTGGAGCCATTCTTGCTAAGAGTTTGGCCAGGGTCCTGTGAGGATGCAGTGGGGCAGCTTTTGGCCTGGGGCATCGCTCTCTGGCCAGCGGCTTCTGCGAGCCTGTTCCCTGGGGAATGCGCTCTTTGGCGTCCTGCTTAACTTCATACGCCCTTAAATGACCCCTGTGGATGTAAATGCTCCCGTGGGGCCTCTCTGGGGAAAAGAGTGTTCCTGAAAACCAAACTGGGCTGACGTTCACACATCTCAAGCTCCTCAGTGGTGCTGACGAGGGAACGACGTCCTGACTGCCTGTATAGGTCACCGTTGATGCTGCGGGGGCCTGGCCTGGATGCCTTGGCACGTCAGAGCAGTGGCGGCTTCGTGGGTTCTGGGAGCTTTTCTGGCCCTTCAGCTGAAGACTGTAGGGTGTGTCATGGTGGATCTGGTCACTGTGGTGTGTGGTTTCATGTCTGTGGCCCTTCTATCCCCATCGGATATAGCAGAGCATCACTGTATGCAGTTTCATACTTTACAAGGATTGTATGCATACATGGGCTCATTGAGTTCTCACACAGCAACCCAGGGAATTAAGTTATTATCAGAGATGGGTAGGTCAGAGCGCTGAGCCTCAGAGGATGTCTCTTGCTGGTTTGGAATAAATCTCAGCATACTGTCCTCCTTCTTCCCCCTACAAATGCTTAATCGGGGGAAATTGGCTTTTAAAGTCTACCAAGTCAGGAATGAGAGGAGGGCAATCTTTAGGAACACTGACAGTACATTGCCTAGCAAAGGGCTTTGTACTGGATGCCCATCGTCTGTCCTTCAGCTCCATCCTCTTCTCTGCCTTGCGCTGTGCCCTGGGAAGGTGACACTACCAGATTGCTTCTTTGGGTTCCATCGCCCTCTGGCTTCTGGTTGAGGCAGCAGCAGGAGACTGGGGTGGGAGGCATGGAGGCCATGCTCCTGGCCAGGAGCCCAGAGGGGCAAAGTTCTAGGCAGCCCAGCCGCTGCTAGCCCCAGGGCGCTGTACTAGCCTTGTTGGGTTCCTTCAAGTCACCTCCTGTCTTTGAGAATAGCCCCTTTATTACAGACTTGAGTGTGCTGCCTGCTTCCTGCTGGGAACTCGTGCGGTTCGTTACACAGTAGTGCGCTGACTTAGAAGAGGTGTTTGTCACCAGCACTAATGGGGGTATTGAACCTAAATGTCTGGTGCTGATCCGCAACTGGGTAAGTAAGGGGGCCGTGTGTATGCGAGACCCGGTCTCTCCTGGCACCAGTGGGCAGATTTGAATCTTCTCTCCATTAGCCTCTTTTTCTTCCAGTTCCTGCCCAGTCAGGAATTTTCCATGTAGTGAAATCTCCAGATAAGGGAGCGTCCACTATGCGTGCTCTGGATCTGGAGCGAGGGACTCGGGGGCAAGTCAGAATGTATTCTGGTGCCAGCAGTGCCTGCTTTGTGTCCCGTGTCCAGTGGGGCAGCGGAGGTGCCAGTGGCAGTTCCCAGGGCCCAGCAGTGGCAGGAGGTTTGCCCTCGTCAAACTCTCCATGATCCAGCAAAGATTTAATTTATAGCCTGTGCAATTCTGTGAAAGAGATAATGTTTGTGAATACCCTTGTGGAGTGTATGTGAGGATTATTGTATCAAACCCTGACCAAAGCAGAAAAATGAGAAAATTCATGAAAAGTCCCATTTCTGAGGCAGCTCTATCTGATTTACAGATCAGAATTGAAATTATTTCTGTGTCTTCAAGGTAGTGGATGATTAATGCCACAGCCCTATGTTCTGGTCAGAATCTACCTTTTGTACCAGTTGTAGATTTTTAAAAATGGTCCCTGCGACTGGGAGTGATGGCTCATGCCTGTAATCCCAGCACTTTGGGAGGCTGAGGTGGGAGGATCACTTGAGGCCAAGAGTTCACGACCAGCCTGAGAAACATAGCAAGACCCCTTCTCTACAGAAAATTTAAAAAATAATAAAAAAAATAGCCGAATATTATGGCATGCACCTGTTAGTCCTGGCTATTCAAGAGACTGAGGCAGGAAGATTGCTCGAGCCCAGGAGTCAGTGGTTGGAGTGAGCTATGGTGATGCCACTGCACTCTAGCCAGGGCAACAGAGGGAGATCCTGTCTCAAAAAAAAAAAAAGTCCCTGTATTTGTCAGAGTTCTCCGAAGAAATAGAACCCATGGGACATGTATATGTATGCATGTGTATGTGTATATGTGTCTGTATCTATATCCATATCTGTCTATGTAGAAAGAGACAGATTTATTTTAAGAAATTGGCTCACACGATTGCAGAGCCTGGTGAGTCTGAGATCTGGCAGACTGATCTATAGGATGGTAATTTAATAAGAGTTGATGTTATAGTCTTGAGTCCAAAATCTGCACAGCAGGCCAGCAGGCTGGAACTCAGGCAGAAACTCAGCAATTTCTATATTGCAGACTTGAGCAGAATTACTTCTTCTTTAGGAAACCTGTGTCTTTGCTCTTAAGGCCTTCAACTGATTTGATGAGACTCACCCACATTATTGAAGGTAATCTGCTTTAATTAAGGTCAATTGACTGTATAATAACTGTTAATCACATCCACAAATACCTTCACAGCAACATCCAGACTAATGTTTGATCAAACAACTGGGCGCCATAGCCTCGCCAAGTTGACACAGCTAGTTAACCATCACAGCCTCCATTGGCCCATTTCTCCTAGGTCCATGTCCTTTGCAAGGTGACCTTGCTTGCCATTCTCAGTATGGGGTGGAGTTCATTTCTGTGCCCTCTTGGATCTGGGCTGGACTTGTAACTTGCTTGGGCCTATTGCAGAATGTAGCCAAATTGACGTTCTGAGATTGAAAGAGCCTTTGACAAAAGCTTTGTTTTCACTCAGAGGGAAACACATGCGCCGTGTAAGGAAGCCTGGAGTGTCCACATCGAGAGAGGGGCCGTGGAGAAGAACACAGACCCTGTGTGGGCCAGAGGGGTGCCGTCCTAGCTGAGCTCTGCTGGAATTCCTGATCCTCAGAATCAAGAGCAAAGAAAATGGTTGTTGCTTTAAACCGCTCAGATTTGGGGTGGTGGTTTATTATGCAGCAATGGAAAACTGATACACTATCCTATCCAGTTTTCGTTGACATGCCAGGTGGCAGGGTCAAAACCCATGAATTCACATATACTGAACAAATATTTTTACAATAAATACTTCATGCATTGTTGCATATTGGAAAGAGCCCAGTCTTGGATCTGAGCTTGAACCCTGACTTTGTGGGTGATCTTTCTGAATGTCAGTTTCCAAATTGCCACAACAAACATAAAATATCCTGAATATTATAGAAGATAATGGATGCAAACCATGTGGGACAGGAGAGCACCCGATTGATGGTAGCTATTAGTCGGATTTTGTTACTGCAAAGAGGGCAGGCCCTGGCTTTCCATATGACTATAATTTAGTAAGGAAGTATTGTATAATTAATTGTTGGGATGCGTATGATAAATTCTACTAATCACATGACAGCACAGGCAAGGGAGAGAGGAATTCCTTTCAGGGAGTGGATTCCTAAGGAGGTGGCATTTGAACCAGGCCTAGAAAAAGAAGAAGGATTTTAGCAAGCTAGCATTCTAAATGACAGGCAGTCTCCTAATGACACGTGTCACTTGAGGTTTTCTCTGTTGTTGAATTTTATTCCTTGTCTGTCTCTGCAGCCTTTCCCTCTTAAAGGACAATACACGTGCAGATCCAGACTGGGGCAGTGCAAGAGGAAGACAAAGTGCTTCCATACGGCCTCCCTAGAGGCCGGGTGTGAAGGGCCTTTGAAGGTCCTTCAGGTCCCGTGGCCCCATAACAACCCTTCCTTCCTGCTGAACACATGACCATACGTGGCCTGGGTGCATTCTTCAGTCTCAGCTTCATTCTGCTTAGACCAGCTGCTGGCCAAGGCCACACATGCCTCCTTTGTGAGCCCACCTATGCTGGGACAACCTTGATAAGGCAAGTCCCGTTCTGCACTAGGGCCCTGCTCTCCTAAGGCTCCATATGCAAACTTCAGTCTTCTATCTTCCCTGCCTCAGCCCCACTGGAGCTGGTTTTGTAGCTCTGGCTGCAGAATTCATTCTGGGCCCCACTCTCCTGCCCAGATGGCCCACTGACTGTCTGACTCAGGCATGAGTTCACACTTTGGGAATTTTAATCAATGCTGAGCATCCTGGCCAGCCCAGATTTCTGTTTTTGTGCCAATGGTTTTTCTAAGGTGATCCACTTCCCAGTTGTCATTCTCTGTGTCTTTTAATTAAAGTCCTCCCCACAGCCCCCCGAAAGAAGGAAGCATTTGGAAGGTGTGGTGAATGCTCCCTTAAGCTAATTGAGCAACGTGTCTGAACACTCATGTGGTTTTGTTTATAGGATCTGACCTGGATCAGAAACATTTGCTTCAATGGGACTCATTATTTTTTTCTTTTTGAAACTTTTATAGAACTTTTTCTTTTTCCAGATTGACGTTAGCCCAAATAATCCTCTAACTTGCCTAAATTGTCACAGATGACTTGCTGACAACAAAAATACCATAGAGTCTATGGCACAGACCATCTGATTTGGTGTCAATAGGCTGCAGAATGATCAGACTCAGTAAAAGCCACCCAAGGGACTTCTCCCAGCTCTCCTGGAAGCCTTACTTGGGCATCGCTCTTCAGGTCTTCAGTTTGGGGAAGCCCCAGTTATCCCTCATTGGGCCCTTTGGTCACCAGGATTCCCTTCCCATCTCTAAGTCTGCTTCTCCTGCAGTGACTGGGTGAGCAGTGGTACTGTTCGCAAGCATAGGGATGCAACAGCCACCGCGGACTCCTTCTTCTTTCTTAAGCTCCGTATTCAGTCAGCCACAGGCCTGGCTGATGTGGCCTGCTGATGTATCCAACACACAGTTAGTGAAAGTCTCTCACGTAACAGGCATGACATTTTAGCATTGCGGGTATTGGTGAGCAAGGTAGAGCAGTCCCCACGCTTACAGAGGTTCCATTTCACAAGGAAGACAATAACACAAGCACTTACAATAGAGAGGAGCGTTACGTTAAGTGTTGTGTTAGGACTGTCACCCTTAGAGGGTCCCATTAATCTTGGGCTAAACGAAGCAACAAACGTGAAGCTAGTTTTACATTGCAAAGGGCTAATGCAAATGTTGGTCATTTGCTAATCTTATCAGCTCATTCTTAGGACCTACTCTTAAAGGATAAGAAAGGATACGACAGGGAGAAGAGGGGAAAACTGCGGGTCAAGGTGAGACACGGGGAGTTGAGCAGCACACAGTGAGACAGGATGGGGCAGGAGGACCCGTGCCGGGACTGAAGCATTCTCATGTTCTCAAACTGTGCAAAGTCACTGGTGTCTGTGGTGAAAGGGAATTTCTGAGTCATGACACAGGAAGGAGGCCACCAGGACCACTTCATCCAACTGCCCTCCCTCTCCCCCTCTGGCCGCCTCCCACCGGGATTCTACAGTTGAGGGTCCAGAGACGGGAAGGGCCTTGCCAAGGTCCCACGATGAGCCAGTGACAGACCTGGACAAGAACTCCGGCCTCCTGATCCAGGGCTTTTTCTCACTATGCATTTTTTTTTTTCTTTTTCTTGGTCAGGAGCGCTCTTAATTCAATAAAAACAAAATGCACAACTTCCTTTCTGACCAAAGACATCCGTTTCATCTTTGGACATGACAGCACAAATACAAACTGATTAGCAGCCCAGCAATGCACTCGCTCGGGCAGGAGTGTGGGCTGGGTCCTGGCCTGGTTCCTGCCTCTCCTGGGCTGCTGGTGGTTATGGAAGGGTCGTCAGGACGTTCTGATAGTAGTCATGGTTGGGGAAGGGAAGGGGCCTCCCAGAGGGCTCTGCAACAGCAGCCACATCTGAAGTCCATGCCGGCAGTCTGGGGACCCCCACTGTCCTAAATACACCCCCCCCCACTGTCCTAAACTGGAGTTGGGCAGATCTGAGGCTTCTCCTGCAGGCTCTGCCCCAGAGTCCCTGAGGCATTCTCACCAGGGTGCAGGGCCAGCTGCCTGGCCTCAGCTCCCTCAGCTCCTTGGGTTTGGAATGAGTCTTGCTGCCTGGAATGCGCCTTGGGTCACCTGTGTGCCTTGGGATGATGGTAAGACCCAATGGTTCCTGAGAGTTTACAATTTGCCACGCATTGTTGTAAGTGCTTCACACGTGATATCCTATGTAATCCTCCCAACAGCCCTAGCAGAAAGGTATGCTAGGTTGAATGTCTTTATCATAGAGATGAGGAAACTGAGGCACAGAGAGCCCCTCCCACAGCCAATAAATAGCCAAGCCAGGATTCAAGTCCAGGGAGCATGATTTCACAGGCCAGTGTGCTTAATAGTTAGACAGGCTGGGAATCACAGTCCTCTCCCAAGGGGTCCCATACAACTGGGCTTTTGCCTCAGTTTCTTTGATCTGCACCCAAATTCCTTGATGGAGTTTAAGCCTGTGTATGGTACACAGGACTCAGTTCCATAGTATGTCAGAAACTCAACTCAAATTGGTTTAAGCAAAGAAAGGACGGGATTGGCTTCTTTCACTGAAAAGCCCAGGGATGTGCTGGATTAAAGCATCACTGCAACTGGGTACTCTAATGATAGAGCCAGGATTTTCCTCTTTCAAGTCTGCTTTTCTTTATGTTTGCTGCCTCCTCAGGCAGGCGCTTCCCGAGTGAGGGAAGGATGGCCACCAGCAGCTCCTGGCTGCCGCTCTGTTAGCCTGTGCTTCCCGCCCTCATTTTAGGAAAAGCCCTAATGTTGACTCTCAATTTTTACTAACTTAGGTCTTGCGCCTATGCAAGACCGGTCCCCAGGAAAGGACCATTCCCCACTAAATACTCTATTGGCACAGTCCCCTGAGTTAGGGTGGAGCCAGCAGCAGCCCTATTTGAACTGCATGGACTGACAGTTACTGGAGGTTGAGGTTCCTTGAGGACAAGGAGGAGAAATGGATCCCAGGCAGGTAGAACCCTGAGGTGTTCTCCATACCTACTCTGGGTCACCACTCAAATGTCTGAACCCTGAGATCCTGTTCAGCCCCTACCGCCCCCTTCTACCTATGAGTTGTATGTCATTTTGTTCCAGACTGGCAGGGGTAGTGCTCCATTCAAGCTGATCCTTCCAGACTTTGAGTTTTGCCACTTTTCAGGCAATCCTTCCTCTGTGATCCACCCGTCCTGTCCAGGTGTTCTAGGGAGGAGCAGCATGGAGGGGAAGCATCCTCACCACCAAGACTTCTGATGTCCACCTCTTTGTGCCCTGGTTCCTTATCTGTAAAGTGGGCACAATGACAAATTATCATTATCTTGGGGGTTTCCCATCAGGATCAGGGAACATGCATGCACCACCCAGCTTTGGTGCCTGGGAAGTGACTCAGGCCATGCAATAAGTGACTGAGTCTCAGTGACTTGGGCTAACAGCTCTGGAGATAAGGTTTTAGACTTCAGGACCGTCTCTAGTGATGATCCTGAAGTTAGCTGTTTAGCAGGATGATCCTGGTTAGCTTTGTAGGAGGGGTACCGCCAGTGAGTGACACAGCTTCTCTGTGTCAGTCCCAGCACACCTGGACTGCAGCAGAGTGCACAGTCCAGAAGTTCAAGGAATAGCTTGTGCATTGCTCAGGAAACAGCACATTCGAATTAGGAGAAATCAAGAAGTTAAGAAAGGAACAATTTATGGCAGTGGGGCAGTGTGCAGGGAAATCACAAGGAATGTTGCAGAACCCTGGAGCTAAGAACACAGAGGCTTCTTTACCTTCCCTGGCCTTCAAGGGGTGGTGGGGGTGGGGAGAGTGGCAACTGGAGCCAGAAAGAGAGGACGGTGTGGATGGTCCCCATTACAGCAGCAGGGACCTACAGGGACCTGCAGGTGAGGGGTGACGGAAAGAGAGGGAGCTGTGGGAATAAATACCCTCACTTCTCTTTCCTCTCATCTCCTGATTGTATTTCTCATCAGCTAGAGGGCAGAAAAGCCCGTTGATGTCATGTGTACAAGTTGTCACCAGGGATGGAGAGCCACGTGTAGAAAGGTGCTGAGTAGCACAAGGGGCGTGGGGTCAGCTGACATATTGGCATGTGACCCTGTCGGTTCTGCCTTTAGGTTGTTGGAGGTGGGAGCATTTATTTAGCATCGAGGAAAAGTGCCTGTGTGCTGTACTGGGGCATTGTCAGTGCAGGCCAGTGGCTGTTCCAGACTGAGGAAGGGCTGTGGGTAGGAGAAGAGAGGTGTCCCCACTCGGATCCAAAACAAACCAAATTTTAGAAAGAGAAGTCCATGTTAATGAATAGATTCTGCCTTTTGGAGGAGGTGAGGTTGGAGCTGAGGGATTGGCTGGTCTGTCTGCGATTCTGAGTGGTCTTTAGAAGTGCAGGCTGCCTAAGTTCAAGTTCTAACTCTGCCAGCTGTGCAACGCTGGGAGAGTTACTTAAACTCTCTGTGCCTCAGTTTCTTCATCTGTAAATTACACTATTACCTGTCTGATGGTGGTATAGACTAAATGAGTTAAAACATTCAAAGCACTTAGAATAGAGTCTAGTACATTGTAAGTGCTTAATAAATATTAGGTGTTATTATTGTTATTATTATTGAAAAGAGTACTGAATGAAGAGTTATCACACTTATACACCAGTACTCTCTCTGCCATGACTTACTTTGTAACCTTAGGCAAGTCACTTTCCCTCTTTGACTTTGGTTTTCTCTTCCCAAAATTTAGAGATGGGTTCCAAAGTTTCTGGAGACATATTTTGGCTAGAAAATTCTAAATTCTGCAGGTCCTAAGTCCATTACAGATTTTGCAAAAGCCCTCAAAGGGGAAATGTGTTTCCAGGGCCTCTCTGGTTCTTGCCAAAGACAGCTCGTGTTTCTTCCCTTAGCATCAGCTGGAGGAGTTCCCAGTAAGGGGACCAATAAGGCTCCTCCCTGCAGGTGTCTCTGGGCGCTGTGCTAATCTCTTTTTGATGGCCTCCATCTGCAGTGGATCCTCTGGAAGCACCGGCTGCCAGGGGGAGGGGTAAGCCCTTTGCTGCTGGTCCTTGGGGCAAATCACTCATCTCTGAAGGTGTCTCCTTGGGGGTCTGTGGCCTGACAGTGGAGGAGGAGAGCCCTGAGCTGATGGGGTGGGGAGGTGAGGAAGGCCAGGAGGCTGTTACACCAACCCTGGCTGGGTAGGATGGCCTGATTCCAGTTAATGCTCTGAAATCCCATCCTGGGGTTTTCAACTGCCAATATGATCTCAAATGGCTTAAACTCAGGAAATTTGCCTTCCAATTCCCTCTTTTCCTGCTTCCTCATTGTGTTTCTTCTATTCCTTTCTCTTGATAAAAAGCAAGCCCCTCGGCACAGCCCATGTGTTTTGGCTCCTAGCTGCCTCCAAGCTCTCCCTGTTGCCATCGATGTCTGCTTTCTGAGCCCCAGTTACTCCAGGGTCTCAGTTCCTGGGTTATGCCAAGCATTTCATATTTCAGGGACTTGGCACATGCTGTTCCTCCTGCCTGGGACACTTGTCTATCCTTTTTCCCTTAGCTGATTCCTGCTCACCCTTCAGATCTCAGATGAGAGGTCATTTCCTCTTCGGAGCCTTCCCTGACACTGAGGATACAAGTGATCCCAGGTTTCGAGCATGTGGCCTTGGGTGTCTTCTCTACCAGACCCCGCAGGCAGGGGCTGCGTCTGCCCTACGCGTGCTGGATTCCCTGCTCCTGGGACAGTGTGTGGTGCACAGTCAGCATTTATAATTAATACAAACTTCCCCATTCAATCTTTCTCTTTCTTGTCTTTCTTCTTGTTTTCTCTGTCTACAGTGTAAATGTGATGACGCCACTCACCGATGTAGGATGGTCTGACTTTTCCCCCCTTCTTGGATAAAGGTTTGTTTACAAGGCTCCTCGGGATCTGCTGCTTGCCCTGTTCCCGATGCTGTCCCCACAAACACTTTCCGTTCCACCCGGGCCCACTCACACTGTTCCCAAAGGTGTGGATTTGTTTTTCCGCGCCGGGGTTTTGCACAAGCTGTTCACTCTGCCTCATCTCCCCTTCCTGACCAGCTCTACCTGGTTAACGCTTCTTCTTTTACATCGTAGCTCAAGAGTCCCTTTCCCCAGAAAATCCATCCTTAACCTTCTAGACTGGCCAGTCGCCTCTCCTCCCTCCCACAGTCCCCTGTGCCTCTTTTCCTCACGACTCTGGCTGTGCTGGGTGGGACTTTATTATTTCACTGTATTCCTCACTAGACTGAGAAGAACCTTCAAGGACCACGCCTTTCGTTTCTGAGTTCAGGGTACCTAGTAAATTGCCTTGCACAGAGTAGATGCTCAGCAAAGGTAAAGTGAATAATGAGATGCATTAGTGATTTAGTTAACCAGGTCGTATCCGGCTTTGTATGGAGATAACATCATTTATACCAGGGTAGACATCACTGGGTAGGTACGTAACAGTTATTCCTTATGCCACCCTTGCTAATGACACTTCAATTTTGGGGTGTCAGGTGCTTAGGGGAGAGGGCTCTAGCCTCAGGCCCAGGAGGATGGGCCCTGCATGATGATGGTCTGGAGCTTTTCGTCAGCTTTTGGTTTGGGTAGGGACATGTGAACCAATCATAGGGTCAGTGAGACCTGAGAGGAAACTCGCTATGGGTCTTCTGGGAAAGGATTTCATTGCTGATAAGGGAGATTCACAGGGGAAAAAAGTCCTCTTTTTTGGATAAGGTGTCCTCAAGTGACCCCCACTGCAGCCATTTTGTGGCCATGAGGAGAGACATGAATGTGTGCTGGGGTGGCCAGCACCTGAGCCTTCAAGGGCATCCCCCATTCCTGATAGACAAAGGGAGAATTTCCCCTTATTTCGGGACATCCCACTATGCGAGTTAACAAATCCTTTATATAAATTAAGTCTTCTGTTATTTTTAGCTGCAAACATTTAATTGATATTCTGCCAACATGTTCTTGGACAAGTCATTTATATTTGCTAAGCTTTAGTTTCTTTATCATAAAAAAGAGATGCCAGTCTTTCTGCACGTCCATACATTGGTGATCTCATAAAATAAGTGAATCTGCCTGGGATGAAGGCAGAGCCATGCAAATGGAAACGGAGTTAGCATCAGCCTGCTAGGGGACTGGACGGGATAAAATTATTGGAGCTGGCTCTTGTTCTTTCTTTCCTCCTCTTATTTTTTGGCTAGGTAATAAGTTTAAACATCAAAAGGCATAGAAAGATATAAGGTGAAAAGTTTCTGAACCTCCCCATTGTCCTGTCTGCCAATTCATGCTGCCCATCAGCACTGCAGCAGGTGGCCACTATTGCTTGTTTCCTGCCTAGAGATGTTTTATGTACACACAAGTGTAGTGTACACAAACGTAGAGTACTGTTCTCCCACCTGTGTTGTTTTTTTTTAATAAAGGGCATAGTGTACCACTGTTCCATTCTATACTTTACTTTTTCATTTAGCAGTGTATCTTGAGATTTTTCCATAGCAACACATATGAACTTATTCTTTTTTTCTTTTATAGTGTCATACATAATATGTCATTGTAGGGATGTACCAATTTATTTCCTCAATTCCTCATTGATTGTCCTTTTCCAATGTTTTACCCTCATAAACAGTGTTGCGATGAATAGCTTTTTGATAAATCTAGTTTAAGTGTGGAATTGCTAGGACAAAGAATATATGCATTTATGGTATTTTAAAAGAATCGTAATTATTGAACTAGGCCTGAGAGAAAGAGATTGCAGACTCCCTGTTTTCCTCACCTTCATGCCATCCCTACTCCAAACACCATGCTGGGCCAGTCTGACCACCTTTCTTTGCTCCACAAACATCTGTTGTGGACATAGGAAGGAAAGTCATGTAGGGTGGCTCTGTGAACCCTGAGTGAATGAAGGAGCCAGAGGGGAGATGACTCAGTAGATGATGCTGCAAAGTCCAGAGAGGTCAAGTGTTACAGGGCTGCACAGCAGAGCCGGAGCTAGAGCCACGGGCTCCTCAACTCTCAGTCCAGGATTCTTGCCTTTGCACTGGTGTCGTCTCTCCACTGCAGTGCCACCCTGCAAACCCTTGTAGGGAGGCTCCACCATAATTTAGTTCACATCTTGAATAGCATTGTCCATGGACTCCATGGACTTCTTGGGTACTCCAGTCCTGCCACATGGAACCACTCACCATTCATTCAGTTATTCATTCAGGGTTTGCAGAAAGGAAATGCAACTTCAGGGTACATCTCAGACGCAGGGGGGTTATGTGCAGGGTGGTCCTGCTCTGCCTGCACTGGCCTGTCCTCACCAGGAGCAGGAGGCCAGTCCAGTCTGATCCACCTCGAGAGGATAAAGATGAACTGGATATCCCGGGGAGGGAACAGAAATGTGGGGGGACTTGAAAACAGGTCCTGGAGAGGCATGATCAAGGGAAGTAGAAGTGATTGTCTTGAAGAGGAGGTTTGGGGAGGCTGAGCTAGAGAGGGCAGAGGTTCTGTGCTGCCCACAGAGGGGAGAGAGACAAACTCCCGGGAGCTGCTGAGAGGGCGGAGGAGGAGTGAACCTAACATCAGCCAGTCCAACCCTGGGCCCGGCAGCTCTGAGAAGGGGGAGTGTCATTCCTGCTGAGGACACTTCAGGGGCCTCCCCTGACGTAGGATAAAGGCCAAACTCTTTCCCGTGTCCTGCAAGAGCCTGCAAGCTCTGCTCCTGGCCCCCACCCCCTGCACCCAGCCTGTCTTCCTTGGCTCTCTGATCACACTTAACTGCTTCAGTGTCCCTGCACGGACTCCCCCCTTTAGAACAGGGACAATGGCATTCCCTCCTCAAGGGAATTACACGCATAATACCAATGACAATAATAGCAAATACGTTTAGAGCATTTCCCACATTCCAGGTATTTTAAGCATATTATGTGTTAACTCATTTTATGTGCACAAAAGCCATATGAGGTGGGTGGTGCTTTCATCCGCATTTTATAGATGGGAAACTCACAGACTGGGTTGCTTGGGAAGCCTGACTCTGGGATGGAGATGGGTGTGCAGGCTGGGTAGGTGGGAATGCTCTTGGGACCAACACTTGTGGAAGGAGAGGAGCAGGGAGGAGGGGCCTGGGGAGACGATGAGCAGTGATGTGGTCTCAGGTGAGACCTCGACTCACTCTGAGGAGCACTCTGGAGCTTGGATGGTCCTTCAGTTGACCCGAGTGGGGGCGAGGGGATCAGGCTTTGTACTCCTGTGGCCAGACATTAGATATGATCATGAACCTGGGTGAGCAGGTTTTCTTGTGCCAAGGGCGCTCCACAAAGGGGCTGACTGCGGTGGGCTGTCTTGCAGCAGCACTCACAGCCACTGGGGGCCGTAAGTTCTTTATTCCTGAAGGGGAACCTGGGGACACATCATGGCATCCACCAAAGGAACCCAGGCACAGAGAGGTCAAGTAATTGCCCCAGAGTCACACAGCTTTAAGTGGGGAGGGGAGGTTATCAGGATTGGAACTCAGGTGGAACTGCCTCCCAGGGAATCCTTGTATGCATTTAGAGTAGTGCTTGATAATAAGTGCTCAATAAATGTTAGCTGCTCTTTTTGTTATAATTTTACAGGTGGGAAAACTAGATGTTGGTGAAGTTAAATCATGTTTCCAAAGTCGCATAGCTGCTAGGGAGTAGAGGTGGGGTTTTCACCCCATTTCATTAGCTAGAGAGTTAATTAATACAAGTTCTGTTAGAGCAGGGACTTGTTTATCAACAGGGCCTAGAATGCCTGGCACACAGTAGGTGTTCAGTAAAAATTATCATTTTTTTTACTTATTCACTTAATTATTTACTTATTAATTACTTTAAGTTAATTATTTACTATTTATTATTGTGAGGTAATTATTTACTTACTTAATTAAAATATTTATGGAGCTTTGAGTCTGCCTCCCCTGGTCTCTGTTCCCTCCACTGCAGAGCTGAGTGTTTTCTGGCCCATGTTAGAGGGAATCTGGTCTAAGCACTCTCACTTTATAGATGACAACACTGAGGCTCAGAGAGGAGAGGGGACTTGCCCAAAGTCATAGAGCCTCTCAGTGGGTGGCCAGGACTCTTACCTAGGTCTCTGGACTTGTGGGCCAGTGTTCTTTGGATTGTGTCCACATGTACTGCAACTGCCTGGAGACCTTGTGCAAAGGCAGATGTTGACTCAGGAGGTCGCGGGCCTGAGGCTCTGCATTTCTAATGAGCTCCCAGGTGGTGCCAAAGTGATGCTGCTGGTCCACGGGCCACCCTTTGAGGGGCAAGGGTGTCAGGGATCACAAACAGGAGAGCAGGAGATTCCCAAGAGCTAAAGCAGGTTGGTGCAGGATTTGGTGTCGAATGGTCCGGGGCCTGTTCCTCTTCCTGCCACACGTAATCCAGGTGCTGTTGACAGGCAGCAGGAACACCTGGTTGTGGGGTCACACATTCACTCAGGCGCCAGCTGTTCCTGACTGAGCCTCTCCACTAAATCAGTCATCTGACAGAACTGGCTCAGACCGCCCGGCGTGTGGGAGCTGGCGGCAGCTGGGCCTGGGTGGCTCCCAGCAAGGGCGCCTGCAACATTGGCGGCACAGGCGGGTCAGGACCCTGCTCAGGTGGGCCAGAGTCAGGCCTTGGCTCGAGACCAGGATCTGCTACTTATTCACCAAGAGGACTTGGGTGAGCTAGCCACTGCACCTCTCCATGCCTCAGTTTCCTTACCTGTGAAATGGGATAACAGTACTTGCCCCTCCCAGGTTGTTGTGAGGCTTAAATGACATAATGCATGTATGGTGTCCTTGGCTAGTATTTAGTAAATGCTTGATGAATATTTGTTTTTCTTATTTTTACTTTTATGGGAGCTAGGTCTTCTAGGGAAATTCTTGGCAATGAGGAAGGAAGGAATGGCATGTTACTCAGCTTCCTGCACATGGGGCTGGCAGGCAGGAGTCAGGTCGGGGTACATATGGAAGGGAGTCTGGCATCTTAACGTCTACTTGTGTACTGACACAGAGATCGGAGCACCACCCTGGCCTCCGTCCTTTCCCTCACCCCCATATCCAATTAATCACCAATTCCCCTCCTTTCGAACTTTAGGGCATCATTCAAGTGCCCTTTGAGTCTCTTCATTTCCTCTGCCTAAGGAGAGGGAGCATGCTTGGTGATTGACCAGCATTTTATTTAACTTCCCCAGGCCCCTGCAAGGCCTCATAGTGAGAGAGAGGCCTTATTATGTCCACTTTACAGATGGAAAAGTGGCCAGTGGCTTCCCCAGCTAGTCGGTGGCAAAGTCAGGATGAAACCCGGGTGTGTTGGGTGATGGACACTGTGCTTTAGCCCCTGCGTGTTAGTTCTTGATGAGCAGCCTTGACAGTGTGTTTTGCTTTATATATTTATGCGTCTATCACTTGATCTTGCCTATGCCGGGTGCCCAGTCACTGAACCACTTCCCTTCCCTCCCAGCCCCACGTTCCAAAGCTTCCAGCATCACTGGTCAGGGGACAAGGTCTGGCTGCCTGCCCAGGGTCCCCTGCGTTAAGCAAACTTTTCTGGATCAAAAGTGACACAGATTCATCCTGAAGTCCTGGATTTCCTCTGGAGAAATTGTAGATGATGAACCTTTCACCGCAGATGACTGCTGAGCTTGAAATCCTTTCCACATTTTCCCTCTCCTATCTTCACTGTCACTGGTCCAAGCCTCCGTCATCTCTTGGATTTCTTTTTCTTTCTTTTTCTTTTTTTTTTTTAATCAAACCACCCTAGGAACATTAGTATTTCCTCCTAAGCTTCTCGAATTGGCCATTTTCACTTCTCCAATCTCTACTCCATACTGCGACTAGACTATGTTTTATAAATTTAAATCAGACGGTTCCTCCCCTGAATAAGGCCCTGCAAAGGCATAAATAAAGAATGAAGTCCAGAATCTTCGACCTGACCCACAAAGGCCTTTATGATCTGGTTCCTACCGACCCCGCCTCTCCAGCCTTTTCGTGTCCACGTCCCTTGCCGCTGCGGCCACGTTGGGGGTCTCCATGTCACGCCAGGCCTCTGCCTGAAGGCTGTTCATCCCACCATTCTCCTTAGGCGTCTCTGACCCCACACAGCTGGGCTCTGATCTGTGCTCTGTCCCTCCCTGGAACATCCTGCCTCTCCTGTCATAATGGGCCCATGCTCTTATAATTGGCATATTGAATAGATTGGTCTTGGTGAGATGTAAGCGTGAGATAGTTTTGTTTTTCTTCTAATCATTACCTTCCTCTGTGCTTGATGGAACAGGCTTTTTTGGCAGATCCAAACATTTTCTGGCCAGTTAGTGCTTTCAAACTGTAACTCATTTACAATTTGAAATTTATTTTTCTTCCGGATCCAGGCAGGCTTTGGCCTGAGGGACCTGGAATGAGGGGACTGTGCCTGCCCTTTCCTCTTCCTCCCCTCTGCACTTTTCTGTGTCTGGATCTTTCAGGATTATGGAAGCCGTGTGGTGGGGCGGGCCAGGAGCATCTATTATGTGCTACGTACTAGATTTTAAATGAAAGAATGGATGAAGGGCATGGACTTTGGGGTTAACCCCAGCTTTGGGATTAGGTTAGTTATTTCTCAGGACCTTGGGCAACTCATTTTCCTTCTCTAAGTATCAGGTTTTTTTAATCTCTAACATGGGGTTAATAATCTCTCCCTGGCACTTTGGGGTGAAGAGTAAATATAAACTGAGAGATAACTATAGACCTTTTAGCATAGCACTGAGTGCATCTCTGATACTCCATAAATGTCAGTTCCTCTTATCTGGCCATGGGATGCTCACCGTGTCCCGTAGGGCTGTGCTCACAACTGTGTGGGATCTGCGGGAATGGGCTTAGTAGCAGTCACTTTATGTCCTCGTGATTCCCACTATGATGCCTTCTAATGCCTCCGACTTTCCACTGTGCAAATCAAAGTCTCTAAGAGACATTGACCCAAAGGACTGAGGTGGGAGGGACCCCTAGTTCCTTCCCTGCTGGGTCCCATGCTAGCCTGTGTGAGGAGGGGTCTTGTTCAAAGTGAACTGGCTATCGCTGCCCTCCTTTACCCTCTCAATGCACCCTGGCCAGGAACGTGACTCACTGAGCCTGCACCTGGCAGGGTGCCCTCGTGGTGCCCAAGCAGCCTTTTCAAGTGCCTCATCTGGGGAGTGAGTAGGTTTTCAGGTCTGGGAGTAGGGACTGGTGTGGGGAAATTAACCATCTGAGGATTTTAGGTCCATGAGCGGGTGGTATAGACGTAGATGGATGGGGCAGGTGCCAAGGGGGATTGGTGGAATGTGGGGAAAGCCTTTCCTAGAGGAAGCAGAAAAGTGTATGTGTGTGCGTGTGTGTGCACATGTGTGCATGAGTGTGCACGTGTGCGTGTGTGTTTGTGTAGGTGTGGCGTGCTGGCGGTGGCTGCCCCACCTCAATCCCAATTTCCCTTCAATCACATTCTGCTCAATACCCTCTCACTGAGTCCCCACTGTGTGCCAGGCTCTGTACTGGGCAATGGAGGCACATGCATTGGATAAGACTTCATCCCTGACCTCAGGGAGCTCAGAGTCTCACACAAGGACAGAGATACCCCCATTTAATTTTTGGATGGCGTAATGTATATTTTTCTAAGATATGAAAGAGAGGTGGGAGTGATTTTTCTCCTGCATGAATTAGATGTCAAAGATGCCCTAGGATTTCGCAGCTTGCAGGAAGTTTAACAGGACCCAGATCACGCACACGTGTGAGTGGGAGGGTAGAGGCCAGAGAGGGGAAGGAAGCTACCCAAAGTCGCACTGGTATTTGTTGGTAGGGACAGGAGCACAGCCCACTAAGCAGGTTCCTCTCTCCTTTTGCTAGCCAATCTTTCCTCCTTCCCATTTCAATGGCATTTCTCTAGAGAAGTCTTTCCTCATTGTCCGCCTCCCCTCCTAGGTTAAATCCTGTTTTAAGCTCACTTGCTCTTGAAGCTTCCTCTTTGGTAACACTCATCAATCTGTGATCACTTATTTAATCTCCTTCTCTCCTGTGTTAGACTGTGGGCCCAAGGAGGGTGGGAGCCACACCCGTCTTGTTCCCTGCTCTATCTCCAGCATAGTAGGTGCTCAAGAAATATTTGTCAGAGGACTAAATGCTTCATGTCCCTGACTCCTGTCCTCTGAGTGCAGGGGGTTTCTGTTGGCTGTCTTCCTCAGGGTTACCATAAAGGGCCCCGTGGGAGGTGAGAAACAATGGAATAGGAAATGATGTGTTTGGAGTCCTCTCTGGGCCTGGCACTGGGCGGGTGACCTTCCCAGATGACCTCACTGGGTCCTCTGGCAGCCTGAGTGCCAGGTGGAGCTGGAAAAAGGGACAGGGTCAGACAATGGGCAATGGGTGACAATGACACTTAGAGGTACCCAGAACCTTCCCAGGTAATCTAGTAATGAAGAGTCCAGTGGGTCCTGTGTCACCAAAACCAGCGTGGGCAGGGTGTGGCTGGGTGTTGATGGTGATAGCTCAAGTGCAGGGCACGTCTCAGGGTCCCATCCACTGGTTGGTCTGCTGTATGGCAAGTCTTCATCAAGCCAGGGGCAGTGACTGTCCCCTGTGGCCTCTAACAGTTGCTTGTTGGACATTCATTCACTGCGCAGTGTATGCAGCCTCCTGGAGGCTGGGTTGGGTCTCACTCCTTCCTTCCTGGCTGTGTGATCTTGCGTAAGTACGTGTCCTCTCCAGACTTCAAATGTCTCGTCTGTAAAATGGGAAATAAAAGAGCACTCAGCTAACAGGCATTTTGCGAGGATTCGATGTCTCAAAACAAGCAAAATGCTTAGCTAATGATATTAATTAATACCTAATATTTATCGAGTACCAATGTGCCAGGCCTTGTTCTCCTTCCCTAACCTCTGGAGTTGTGTCTGGCATTGCGTAGGTAATGGTATTGGTTCCCTAGGGCTGCTGTAACCACGCACCACACACTCAGTGGCTCACACAACGGAAACTGATTTCCTCACAGTTTCAGAAGGCTAGAAGTCCAAGGTCAAGGTGTTGGCATGGTTGGTTCCCTCTGAGGCCCCTCTCCTGTGTCGTCTGTATGTGTCTGTGTCCAAATTCCCCCTTCTTATAAGGACACCAGTCATGTTGTATTAGGGCCTACCTTAATGACCTCATTTTAACTTAATTACCTCTATGAAGACCCTGTCTCGAAAATTTGAATTTATTTGGGCCATGCATTCTCTGTTACAACAGCTCGCTTCTGTGATTGTAGTGCAAAAGCAGCCACAGACAACATGTAAATGAATGAGTATTCTTGTGTGCCAATAAAACTTTACTTCCAACAGCAGGCCATGGACCAGTTTGCTGCCCTGACCCTCTGTGCCCCAGTTTCCTCATCCACCAATGGAGATGGTAATACTCTCCACACTTAGTTACTGTTAGGAGTGAATATGATGCTTAACAGGCCTTAGCTGTATTTTATTTAGCTCTTAATTTGTGCCAGGCCCTGTGATGTTGTTATTATTGTTATCACTATTATTTTTTGTAACAGTCTAAGGGAAACATCCTTGTACAAGAGCCCTGGATTGGGAATCAGGAGATGGAGTGTAGGATGCTGTGTTTCTCACTGTTTATGTGTGCACAGGGGCAAGTGACTTCACTTGTGAACTTAGTATCTTCGTCTGTAAGACAGGGAACAAAGTGACTGTCTCAAAGGCGAGGAAACAGGGGACCATGCTGGGCCACTCTTGTCAGCCCCTATAGCCCGGAGGGAAGGGGAAGGGATCCGCCCATCGGCTGATGTTAGGTGAGCATGGGAAGGCTTTTTTTCTGGGATGCTGGATGGTTCCTGGCTGATTAAGTTGCCTCCTGTCACCCCTTTTAACTGACACCTTGAACCCTCTTCCTGACCCCCAGCCCGCTACTCCCGCTCTGGCCAGTGCGTGACTGCTGTGGAAGCAGACGCTCCCGGAGATTAGAAAGGAAACTTGCATAGGAAATGCTTTAATGGCCAGGGTGGAAACACGTTTCAGAGCTGTCCAAACTGGCCAGTGTCCAGGGCCATGAGGAAGAGTTTTCTTTTTAGGGGTTGGGGTGGGGCTTGGATGGGGGAGAGGGGACGAGGTTAAGATTCGGCAGAGCGAAGATTCTCACAGCCAAGGCAGAGGGGCTCAGGCCTCAAGCAGACATCCTTTTTGGAACCATACCTTTTCCAGTGCCTTGCGGAGCTAAAAAATCTGCTGAGATCATTTTAAACCTGATTCTTCCGTGTGTGTGTGTGTGTGTGTGTGTGTGTGTGTGTGTGTGTGTGCAGGCTGCTGAAAGACTCTCTACCTCACCTGGGGCTGGAGGACTCTGGAGACGGGAGGTCAGAGCGTGCTTTGAGGACATGAGGGTAGCTGACACACCTGCCGTCTCTCCAGCACTTTCTGTGTGTCGAGCACTCTGCTGGGTAGTTGTACGCATGATTTCTTTTAATAAGGAGATAGGCATTACCCTTCACAATTCAGAGATGAGGAGACTAAGTCTTAGGGAGATCAGGTTCCTTTCCAAGGCCACAGAGCTAGGAATGGAGAGAGGGAGGGTGTGACCCCAGTGCACCTGTGGGAGGACATCGGGAGGGTCTCCTTGGTGGGAAACCTCACCCCATCCTTCCTACTGCTCAGCTCTGGGCCCCTGGTTAGGCTCAGGCTCCTGGAGCTCCCTCTCCCAGCCAAGAGGTGGGAGATAGAAAGAGCAATAATTCCCTCAGGTGTTTCCGTATCTCTACTGACCCCTAGACAGGGGACGTCCTTCCTCTGGGACTCCAGCTACACAGAAATGCTCACTGCTGGGTCTGGCTTTGGGTTCAGTATGTCTTTCTTACATGCCCCCTCTGTACGTGCCCATGCCGTGATACAGTAGCTCCCGCTTACTGAGCTGCTGTTACATGCAGGCACTCGGCTAAGTGATCTTCACAGCTTGTTTAATCCTCACCTAGCCCTACCAAGTAGGACTTAATATCCGCATGTCACAGATGGGAAACTCAGAGTATGTAAATAACACACCACACAGCTAGGAGGGTACAGAGCTGGGTGGTGCCTCCAGGTCTGTCCAAGTTCAAAGTCCATGCTCTGAACCACCCTGCTTTATTGTCCCACTTATCACACGGTATGACACTGTCTGAGTCCCCTCTAAAATGAGATCTCCCTGAGGGTAGGGCCCTGGGTGGTGGAGAGATGCTGGATTTAGAGCCAGAAAGAACTGGTTGACAACATTGATGCTTATTAGCTATGTGATCTTAGTATTTTATCTTTCTGAAGCTCTGTCTTTTTAAGTTTTAAAGTGAGGGTGAGCATGTCCTGCCTAATGATATGATCATGGTGATATGATTCATGATAATATCAAAAGGCCCAGTAAATGCAGCATCAATGTCTGCTGGATGGACAGATTCGAGCTGGGCCTTCCTGCAAGCCCAGCTGTGCTGGTACCCTGGGAGCTCCCTCTAACTTGCAGTCCTGGGTTGGAGAGCAGTTATTCCTGCTTTCACGTCCTCACACCAACAAAAGCTACTGTATGGGGATGCCTGCCTGGTACTGTAGGAGGTGGCAAGAGTCCAGAATACTCTCCCCACACGAAGAAATGCAGCCTTATTAGGTTTCATACGACCCTCTCCCACTTCCCTCTTCCTTTTCCTCTCCTTGACTAAAATAAACCTTGCACATCAAAATCTCACTCAGCATCCCGTAAAGGGGAAACTGCCTCCCTTCTGGGCCCCCTTGGAGTATTGAAATCCAAAGGCTAACTCGGTCCCAACGGAGAGGGGCTATTTTGAATTTCTCAAGACACTAATTACAGAGTTGTGCCCCCTCCCACGTCCCACGATTGCAAGGACAATTCTGTATGACAATCAGGACTGAAACATCAGATTGCCAGAAACCCACACTCCCAGTCTGGCCTGAGTTTCTTGCTCCTGCCCACTCCAGCTCCGCCCTGGCTTCAGGACACAGATGGGGCATGAGGAGATGCCCTCAGGATGGATGGGAAAGCGCATGGGTTTTGGATTGGGAGGGGGGAAAACTGGGCTTGAATCTTGATACTGTACTTTCTGACCAAGTGACCTTGGGTTTATCCCAAATTTCTCTGCACCCAGTTTCTTTGTATATAAGTGGGAATAGTGTTACCTAATTTGCAGAGGGGGATTAAATGACATGTTGTTTGGAAGTCATCCTGCTCAGTCTCCGACACTTAACAATCACTACTGTTTACCGGACACCTATTAGTATAGCTAGGTCTAGCTGAGCCAGCAGAGCCTGAGGGCACACCCAGGCCTGCTGAGCTACTGGGCCCTGGTACCCAAGGTTCACTCGTGGGGAAGGGAGCTGTTGGGGAGGAAGCTTTGTTTGCAGGAGTCACAGATGGGGGCGGGGGGCGACGAAAGAGTGTGGGAGGGAGAGGTTGATCAAAACTGCACTGCTATTTCCTGGTCCAAATCCAAGGACTTAGTCTTGGGCTTAGTCTTCTAAATAGAGAGGTCCCATGCAGAGGCTATAGATGCAGTTTTTACAGAGCCCTTTATGGGATTTGGGTTCTGTTAATAAATAGGGCTTTCTTGGAGCCCAGCAGGCAATGGAAGGTACGGGTGTGGGAGAGAAAGCCCCTTCCCCAGCCATGCATGGAATACGGAATGACCGGGGGGCTGTGGCGAGGACTAACAGGAATTTAGAGAGTGTGGTATGTGCTGCTCAGGGAGCCCCGGGAAGGAAGCACCGTTCTCACTGGGAGAAGCGGCAGCTAGGAGGAGCCTCCTCTGGAAGTTGCAAGCCACAAGTATCCTTGAGGTTAGCACAGAACCTAGTGTTTGCAAGATGTCTCAGGAAAACCTCAGGGACACTTTGAGGAAGGTCCAATTCCTTCATCAGCAGGTGAGGGCTCTGAGCCAGTAACATCTGAATTATTAATGTGACCTCATTTGTACAACCAGCCTGCTGGCACCTGCCTGGGGACATTATTTTAGCTGAGGGTCCCAGGAGATGTAATAGTATCAGTCTTGATTCCTGAAATTATTGGGATGGGAGCGGCACCCAAACCAGCTGCAGCCGGCTGGGGCAAACCAGCATCTGGCAGTGGGGTGAGCTGCCAGGAGGAACTCAGGCTGGACTTTGCCGGTAGGCCAGGCTGGAGCTGCGGCAGCGGGGCATAGTGGAAGCCTGTCTCCAGGTCTCGGTGAGGAGAGTGAGTGCCTGAGGGCTCCAGCTGATGGGCTAGGGGTCAGGGAAGGCCGCGGTCCAACATTAAAGACTAGGCAGGGTTATGGGGCATGTCAGGCTGATATTCGGAGAGAAGCATTACAGCATGGCTAGCAGCATGTGGCTTGGTGATCAAATGCATGGACTAGGCCAGGCTACCAAGGTTCAAATCACAGTTCTGCCGCTTCCCTGGCTGGGCACTTAGAACCATGTTAAGCAGGCATAGCACGAGTGTCACCTTTTATTACGTATCTCTTACCTGATCCTTCAGTGGATCCGTCTGTGAGCAGACGGACGCAAAAGAAGGTCAAAGAACCAGGCTACAGGGAACAAAGTCTGGTTTTCCAAAAGCTTCCTAGTAAACAAATAACAACAGACATTATATGTATTTTTAATGGAGAAAGGAATGCATGCCTATTGTAACATTCAAACAGTATAAAAATTATAGAGGAAAACCGCATTTCCATCTGACCTAGGATCTTATCTAGTCCTTCTTCTCGGGAGAATAGTTTGCTGAAGTAGTCTGTGCATGTCCAAGTGTGTGTGTATAAGATACATACTGTTACGTACCTCAAATTCATTCTACTTAACAACTGTTTATTGAGTTCTTATGATTTACCAAGCACAACGCCAGTTCTTTTGCGTGTGTTATCTCATTTGGTCCCGTAACAACCTCGTGTGACATTTGTTACTTTGACTGACACACGGATCAAAGGAAATGGAGGCTTGATGAAGAAGCCACACAATTTGCGCATGGCCATGGGACTTAAGACTAGAGGGGCTGGGAATGAAATCGGCTCTGACCGACTTTGATAGGGGTACAGTCCCCATTACCTCGTGCTGCCACTTCAACTCTTACTGGGAAAACGCTTTCTGTGAATTTCCTGATTTGACCTTAGATGATCTATTGTGGGCTCTTAATGCTGAAAGGTGTGTTACAGACTCCAGAGAAAGTTGGGGACAGAGTTTATTCCTTGGGGCTCATGGCTGATTCCTGTATCCATGTATCCATCGCTGTCATTCATTATCATCTCCTGCAGAAGTTGTGCTGGTTCCCATGGAACGCAGCTGGCCTTGCTCCTAGGCCAGACTAACCTCAGCTCTGTGTGTGTCTGTGTGTCTGTGTGTGTGTGTGTGTTGGATGCTGGAGTCAGAGAGACCTGAGAGCCTGCTGTAGGTTTGCCATTGGTAAAGACCAAAGGGGACGGTGGGATGAACCTTTGATTGCTTGTCCAGACTTTGCCCAACACCCATGCCTTTTCAGTTTTATGGATTTTTATAAGGAATGGAACGAAGGTCTGTCCCAGAGAAAGGAGTCATCTTTTATTTTGGTAAAGCTCTAAAACAGGACAATAATATTCACTCTGCTCTGTCATTGTGAGACAACAGTATATGTTTGTGCTTCTCCAATGTGGGGTAGTCATGACTCTGATTGCACAGTTATGTTTGTCAGGGCACAGGCTGGTTATGATGTCCTAAACTATGGATATGTGGTATATTAGAAGACACAATTGATTTTTTTAATTTAAAGAGAACACGAACACATTATGGAACAAATTTATTACAGTGGTTAAGGGAACAATTTCTGGAGCCAGACTGGGTCCAAATTCTGGCTCTGACACTTGCTGGCGGTGCAACTTTAGGTAAGTTACTTAATGTTTTTGTACCTCAGTTTTCTCACCTGGATAATGGATGTAATAATAGTACCATCTTTGTAGAAATGTTATAAAGATCGAACAATTGATACATGAGAAAAGCTTAAAACAGCATCTGTTTTAAGTACTCAGTAAATGTCCCCTAATACTACTGTGTGAAACAGAATGTAAAATCACATTCATTTGAAAGACAAAACAGAACAAGAATTTTCATACTTGTTGCAATCTGCCTTGGGCTGTATTTCAAAAACCAGATAGATTTGCATACACATTCTGTGCAACAAGGGATACTTTTCCGGAAAATTTGGCACACAGTTCAGTTGGTGTAAAATACATTATAGGTGTCATCAGCAACATGGTTAGTATCATCCAAAGGAGTGTAATGTCTGTCAAATTTAAGAGGCTGTTTATTTATTTAATAAGCCAACATTGTTAAGAGGGGGGGGATACTTGCAACTTCTTGTTGAGCAGGGTCTTTAGAGGTGTTTGTAGGGCCTAGGAGAAAATCAGATGTAGACCTTTTTCAGATTTGGGAATTAAAAATGAGGTCTGATTATTCTCCCCGTTGACTGTCTACTTCTTCACCAGGTAACTATGAATGGCTTTTGGTTTCTGAAAGTCAAACCTACTCTTGGAGGACAAAGATTAACCACTGTGAAAGACTTCCTAAAAATTTGCCATGTAATAAATATATGAAAATAATTTAACCTCATTAAAATCATCCAAATATAAATTAAAAAAAAACCTAGACCATATTTTCCATTTTTAAATTGGTCAATGTTAGGAAACTGATAAAATTTGGTGCTGACAAGGGGATGGTGAGATGGGCATTGGCGTAGGGTTGAGTTATAGCTCATCCTTTAAAGTGAAAATCGGATAGAACCAATATCATCCTTGAACTAATCATTAGCTATAGCACACATGATTTGTGTTTTATAATTTTTAATACTTGGTCATTTTAAAACTTTTTATTTTGAAAATTTCTATTACACAGAGAAATAAATTGTGTCTGGGAAAAATCCTTCTGTAGCCCTCATTCAGCTTCAATAACCATCAGTGTTTTGCCATATTCGGTTCATCTAGCAACTGTCCTCCCCATTTTTTATTTTGCTGTAATATTTTAAAGCAAATGGTAGCCATTGTGTCATCAGGCCCCAAATATTTAAGTCTGCATTAAAAAAGTGAAGTTTTTTTAATGCCTAAACATAGTGTCATTATCACACCTAACAAAATCAACAATGATTATTGATGTCATCTAATACCAAGTTTCCCTTTTATTTTGTCCAAAAAGTGTCTTTTACAGTTGGGTTATTGGAATTAGGATTCCAACGAGGCCCGCGCCGTTCACACGAAGTCTTATGCATGACGTAGAGTTGAGAAACTCTAAGCCAGATTAGAAGAAAGGAAAGGATAATCATAATTTCAGCCAATTATAGTGGCTTAATGGAAGCAATGTTTTGAAAACTATTAATGTGCTTTTCTGCTTTGCTTCCTTCCTCTCTCGACCTTTGCTCTAGGTGTCTCGAGGCATCCATCATCCTGGAGAAAGACCATGATTTATAACAGAAGGAATGCAAAAGGAAAGAACAAGTTAATATTTCTCTTTTGGCATGTCAAATAGAATTATTCAGCAAGAAAATAACCTTGCAAGCCAGGTGTTGCCTTGAAAGAGGATTTCTAAATGTCTTTAATCCTCCCCTTAACTTTTCAACAGCATAGTCTGATTGAATCGGTTTGTGACTTCTCCCAAGGTGTAGAGAAAATACTGCTGTCCTCTATTAAGGTGTCGTTAAGAGGCTGGAGTGAAATAACAAGGCATGCTGCAGGGAGATCTGACAGCCTGAGGCCCGTGAGATAGGGAGAAAGAGACAGAGAAGGAGGAAGCGGGAGGTGAGGGCATCAGTTTGGATTGTGTGTTCTCCCGGCTTTGGCCCAGGAAGTAGGGCAGCGTCTTGGATAAGCTGGGGTAGCACCCAGGGCAGATGGGGCTCTGGTCTTTCTCCTCAATTGAGACTCTGCTGGATAGATTGTCATCCTGGGGTGGGACCTCCCATCCACAGGGCAGTGTGGTATGGCCAGGCAGAGGGAGGCCTCAAGGTTTAGCTTTCCTGAGCCATCCTTATTTCCAGTGAGGCACAGCTGGACCCAGAACATGGTGGGACTTTGGCAGGGGAGCATTACCAATGGGAGTCACCATGGTTGGGCAGGGTCAAGGAGCTCTGTAGCGAGGGCTGCACAGTGGCCACCTGGGCCAGGCCAGATTGCAGTCACAGCAAATGGGGAGGGTGTGTAGACCCAATAGAGGAGTCCAAAGAGCCGGGGACTCTGATCAGCTGAGGAAAGCCTGGACTATGAGCTACTCTTGTGCAGACACGGATTTCACCTGTGAATCCCAGCAGGGCAAGTAGCAACCAGGTGGATCAGGGACCCCCACCTGACCTTGGCCTGAAGAGCCTGAGTGGCCAGGGGGATATGACTCTTTACCTGCCATGATGTCCCTTATGCTCCACCTCTCCCCTGTCATACCCACATGTCATCTTGGAGAGGAGCCAGAGACTGATATGTCTGAAAGACTAAGCCTTTATTTCCCTTTAGAGAGTAAACATTCTTTGAAGGGACCATTTACATTATCATATTATACTAAGGTTCAAACCTGATTAGACATTGCAGTAGTCAGGTTGTCCTTTTGAATGGCTTTTGGCTATTTCCAAAAATTAAATCCATTCTCAGAGGACAAACACTGGGCATTACTAAAAAGCTTCTAAAAATACTCTAACTGATAAATATATGAGAAAAGAGTTAACCTCATTAATTATTCACCCAAATGTGAAACTAAAACAACTATCCCATACTTCCTTCTTTCAAATACATACACACTGGGAAAAAAATATAGAAAAATCTCCTAATTAGTAGGAAAAAGGTTATAGACAAAACAAAGGGGCCACATGCTCTTGGCCAATCTAAGTTTTGATAGAAGTGAATGTTGCTGCCCTGGCACAACACTGACATTTATTAAGCACTTTCTGTGTGCCTGGAGCTGTTTTAAGAAATTTTGGTGTATTATTTTCACTAAACCTTCGCAATAACCCTATGAAACATATGCTCTCATGGCCTCCATTTACAGATGGGGAAACTGAGCCACAGAAAAATTAATACCTTGCTGAGGTTGCACAGGTAGAAAAAGGTAGACTGGGGATTTGAATCAGGAAGTCTGACGTGAAGGCCACTGACCTTAGCCTCTGCCTGCCCACGTGCTGGGGCACTCAGACCCTTCTTCCCATGTGGCAGTCAGCAGATCCTTACCCCTGACTGGGGTGGGTGGGGCATTCTAAAGCATTCCTTCTTGTTTCTATTTTAGTTTTGAGCCTGTATAACCTTAATGTGTATTGATAGACTTATTCGTTTCGAGGATTGATGTATTTCTGAAAACACCTAGCGTAGGCTGAGCCAGAGTAGGTGCTTAGTCGATGTTGCTTCTTTGAATCCAAATCTTGCTTTAACATACTCATTAACGCATTTTATTTTTTGAAAATTTCTAGAGATGAGCTTGGCCACTTGCTTTCTATCTTTGCAAATGGTATTTCCTGTTGAGGCTTCCCTAAATAGTATCACTCTCATGCCTTGGATCATTTATATCACCTTATGAGGGGGTGTGAACGTTTAGAAAATCTTTCAGCAAATATTCAATTTCTCACCCTCCACTGTGAGCCCAGAATATTCTGGGCTCAAAAATATCGATGTTGGTTTTGGCCATGTGATTGATTCAGCCAGTGGAGCGTTAGTGGATGTGGTCCCAGCAGAGCATTTTCATGTGCCTGGGAGTTTTGGATCGGCTCTGGGGCCCCAGTGATTAATCCACCACGAGAAGACCGTGCTCCTGGCACTTGCTGCCCCTTCAGCCTGGACCCCAGAATAAATACATGTGGAAAGGGCTTGACCCAACCACAGTCTGCAGCCATACGCAGCTGTCTGGCAGGCTGAGGTGGAGTTTCCTAGCCCCGTCTAGCCTGGACCAACTGAACCACAGTTGGTCTGCACATTCATAATGGGCAGAATAAATACTTGCTGGAAGATACTGAGTTTTGGAGTGTTTGTTATGCAGTACTATAGAAACAAGAGCCGACACATACAGGAGGGTATGTTATAAAGTCTACATGCAGGTTAAATATCTGATTGACATGACCTAATCACTGCTGCATCTGAGAAGGTGAAAGAGTATAACTTTAGAAAAGCAACATGGAGCTATATCTATATCAAGAATTTTATTTTCTACCTTAGAAAATAAACAGAAATTTGGATAATAGTTCATTATCTTACTCATTCCTAAGAGTAAAAATTGGAAACTATCCTAGAGAACATTAGAACTATGATCAAATAAACTATGGTTTAGCCATGTAATAGACTATTACACTGTCTCTTAGGACTAGGGTTAGCTAAGAAATAAATAGTGTTTTAAGCCAGATTGAAACTTATTTCTCTCAGTAAATGAAGTCTGGAGGAAGGCAGTCCAAACGTGGTTGGTGGCTCAATAGTCAGTCTCTTTCTAGCTTTTCACTCCACCATCCTTAGAGTGAGGCCCCTGTTCACAGCTCAAGATTGGTGCTGGAGCACCGGGCATCTATCACATCCATACTTCACACCACAGGATGCAAGAAGTATGTATGTGTCACTTTCAGGAGACACCTTTGAATTCCTCACACAACACTTTGTTCAGATCTCAGTGGTAAAACATAATCACAACAATGTGACCAGCTAAAAATTTGAGGACTGTAACTATGGAAGAAAAGGAGAAATATTGGGAGGCACACACATATGCAGTCGTGAAAATGATGAATAATATGAAGACTTCCAGGGTGTCCTGTCTTACAGTTTACTTTGGTATCTGATATCTACTGACTTTATGCCTTGAGTTTATTCCCAGAGTTTGCAGGAGCAAAGGATGTACAAGTATTTCTCACGGACGAAGTGTGGGCCACGTGTGAGTAGGAGCTGGTGTGAGTGGTGGCCTGAAGAACAGACTCCATAGAAAGAGGCAAGAGATGTGTGTTTGGATTCCTCAGGCCCACAGAAGCAGTGAGCGCCACACTGGAAGAGAAGGCATAGGCAGCCTTGTCAAGGCAACTGCAGGTGTGGGTGCTTACAGAAGCCAGGAGACTGTGACTTGAGAATAAGCTTTGGCTGGGTGTGGTGGCTCACATCTGTAACCCCAGCACTTTGGGAGGCTGAGGCGGGAGGATTGCTTGAGGCCAGGAGTTCAGGATCAGGGTGAGCAAGAATCAGACGCCCCCCTACCTCCCGCCCTGTCCCCACTACAAAAAATAAAAAAAATTAGCTGGGTATGATGGCAAGTGCTTGTAGTCCCAGCTACTCAGGAGGCTGAGGCAGGAGGATCGCTTAAGCCCAGGATTTTGAGGTTGCAGAGGGCCACGATGATGACACTGCATTCTAGCCTGGGCTATAGAGCGAGACCCTATTTCCAAAAAAGTGAGCTTTAAACACTGCGGAGCTGAGAGAGTGTGATAAAGCTATCTTGCTTAGTCCATCAAGAGCTCCCTTGCCTCTCTTCACTCTCTTTCCAGCCCTGGTGGGCCAGCAAGTGCAAAGAGCAAGAGGTGGGGAAGTGTGAAGGTGTAAAGTGGAGAAGGAGGGAAGAAGGACTGTCTTTCCTCAACCTACTAAACTACAAAGAAAGCTTCCTGCTTGCAGCGGGCCCTAAGCTAGGCGTAGGAGAGGTGGCTCACCTGTGAATCAAGTTTGGAGCTCTGTTCATTCCATGGCGCTTTCATGATTAAATTGAGAGTACATTTGCGATTTAAAAGGAATGTAGGGATTTTTAAAATTTTTAAGTCGTGTAAGTGTGAATAGAAGATTCATGAGAACTATCAAAGTTTTCATCTAGAGGCAGGGGAGGAATTTTCCCCATTGAATGCATTTTAAAGGCTTTTGGGAGAAAAAATCCTGTGCTTTGGGATTCAATGAACTCTTGGAAGGCATTTTCTGCATCCTGCTGGTTGTGGAAGCATTTTCCCTGCAAAAAGTTGTGGAGATGCTTGAAGAAGTGGTAGTCGGTTGGCAAGAGGTCAGGTGAATATGGCAGATGAGGCAGAACTTCGTGGCCCAATTCGTTCAATTTTTGAAGCATTGGTTGTGCGATGTGCAGTCGGGCGTCGTCCTGGAGAAGACTTGGGCCCTTTCTGTTGACCAATGCCGGCTGCAGGCATTTGCAGTTTTCGGTGCATCTCATCAATTTGCTGAGCATACTTCTCAGATGGAATGGTTTTGCCGGGATTCAGAAAGCTGTCGTGGATCAGACTGGCAGCAGGCCACCAAACAGTGACCATGACCGTTTTTTGGTGCAAGTTTGGCTTTGGGAAGTGCTTTGGAGCTTCTTCTCGGTCCAACCACTGAGCTGATGGTCACTGGTTGTTGTATAAAATTCACTTTTCATTATAGTCACAGTCTGATTGAGAAATGATTCGTTGTTGTTGCGTGCAATAAGAGAAGACAACACTTCAAAATGACGATTTTTTTGATTTTCAGTGAGCTCATGAGGCACCCACTTATTGAGCTTTTTCACCTTTCCAATTTGATTCAAATGCCGCAAAACTGTAGAATGGTCCACCTGGAGTTCTTTGGCAACTTCTCATGTAGTTGTAAGAGGATCAGCTCCAATGATTGCTCTCAGTTGGTCGTTGTCAACTTCCGATGGCCGGCCACTGTGCTCCTCATCTTCCTTTGCAAAACTCTCACATCCTTTGCAAAACTTCTTGAACCACCACTGCGCTGTACATTCCCTAGCAGTTCCTGGGCCAAATGGTTGTTGATGTTGCGAGGTGCCTCTGCTGCTTTACGACACATTTTGCATTCATATAAGAAAATCGCTGGAATTTGCTTTTTGTCTAATATCATTTCCACAGTCTAAAATAAATATAAAGTAAACAGCAAGTAATAAGTCATTGGCAAAAAAACATACAGTGAGAAATGGGCATTAAAATGATGTATAGCATAGCCACATTTATTTAAGAATGTATTGCAATATCAAACAGCAAATTTCAACAATGCTAAAACCGAAATTACTCTTGCACCAACCTAATATGAATTCTATTTGTTCACCATACCAGGTACATCAGTTACATATAGGACAACTCTTATGGAATAATATTAGCTGAAAAGGTAATATGCAGATTTATATAATATGACCCAACTATTGTGAAAACACAGGGGTGGGGGAGAGAGATATAAGAGAGAAGAGGTGTGATATGAAATAGCAAAATGTTCAGAGCATTTTTCTTTGCCCCGGGAAGGAAGGCCGAGGGGCAGTCTTGTCCTCTGAGCTCCCCAGCCGTCATTCCATAGCCTGCTGGCTTCCGTCTCAGTACCATACTGCTTTTATTTTCAGGGATTATTGGTTTATGTGTCTCTGATTAGACAGTAAACTACTTGAGTACAGGAGGCATGTCTTTATTGAACTTTCTCTCCCCAGGGCCCAGAACAGAGCTTAGAACACAGTTAGTATACAATAAAATTTAAACATTTGTTAAAGAAAGAAGGGACATTCTTAAAGCAAAAAATGGACAAATGAAGTCCAATGCTTTGTCTGAGTCCCCCAAAGTGTTGCAATCACTGTTTCCTCTTTACTCTCAGAATGTTTTCCTTAGCTTTCCAAAATGCCCTGGCATTGCATTAATTATCTGTGTGCTCATATTTGTTACTTATAAACAATTTTAGGATTGGACTCATATAATGATAACAATAATGGCTACTGTTTATTGAGCACATATTACGTGCTGGGCGGGGTGCCAGGGCAGTGCTGCACACACTGCCATGTCCACCTGCGGTCTTGTTAAAAGGCAGATTCC
>RJWJ010003312.1:0-20000 GCA_004363605.1 Indri indri
TTTTTTTTGAGACAGAGTCTCACTCTTTTGCCTGGGGTGAGTGCCATGGCGTCAGCCTAGCTCACAGCAACCTCAAACTCCTGGGCTCGAGCAATCCTACTGTCTCAGCCTCCCAAGTAGCTGGGACTACAGGCATGTGCCACCATGCCCGCCTAATTTTTTCTATATATATATTTTTAGCTGTCCAATTAATTTCTTTCTATTTTTGGTAGAGACGGGGTCTTGCTCTTGCTCAGGCTGGTTTTGAAACCATTGTTTCGTAAAGCTGAATAGTACTCCATGGTATACATATACCACATTTTATTAATCCACTCATGTATTGATGGACACTTGGGTTGTTTCCACATCTTTGCAATTGTGAATTGTGCTGCTGTAAACATTCGGGTGCAGGTGTCTTTTTCATCTCGCCCTGTTTTTGTTGATGTTGACTGCGTGACTCGCACCTTCAACCTTTACCACAAACCAAACCCATAAGGAGTTTAGAAGGCACTCTCAGCAATGGAGAGACGCTGAATTTTTTGTTGTTTTAACCCAGCACTATTCTACTGAATTTTACAGCTATTGATTTAATAGTCCACTGTGGGTTTTAACTACTTGTCATACAACAACACAATTATTTTCCATTCTATTAAAAGAGAATTTGACGCTTTGCCCTGGATCATTTCATTCTTCTTGCCTGGGGGACATTAGAGCACAAGAAGACTGGGTCTTGATTGCAGCAGATGTGTGTGCACATGCCCGTGAGCGTGCATGCTGTTACTCACACGTGCAAACACGGACCTGTGGTTGTGTGGTCACTTAGTTTTCTCTCAGTATAAACAAAAGTGACTGAACTGTTTCAGCCATAAGATTTATCTCTTGATTAGAGTCTGGCAAGACCCTTCACAATACTTTTTTTTTTTTTGAGACAGAGTCTCACTCTGTTGCCCTGGCTAGAGTGAGTGCCGTGGCGTTAGCCTAGCTCACAGCAACCTCAAACTCCTGGGCTCAAGCAATCCTACTGGCTCAGCCTCCTGAGTAGCTGGGACTACAGGCACGCGCCACCATGCCCAGCTAATTTTTTCTATATAATTTTAATTGTCCAGCTAGTTTCTTTCTATTTTTTATAGTAGAGACAGGGTCTTGCTCTTGCTCAGGCTGGTCTCAAACTCCTGAGCTCAAACAATCCACCCGCCTCGGCCTCCCAGAGTGGTAGGATTACAGGCGTGAGTCACCGCACCTGGCCCCTAAACAAAACTTTTTAAATGAGTTGTTCCCTAATCATTATTAGGCAATTATAATGCAACTGACTACATTAAAAAATATAGTCCTGCACGGTATGATGTTCTGGCCAATGAAGGACCGCATATATGATGGTAGCCCCTTAGGATTATAATACCATATTTTTATTGTACCTTTTCTATGTTTAGATACTTTTAGAAACACAAAATTTACCGTTGTGTTACAGTTGCCTACAGTATTCAGTACGGTAACGTGCTGTGCAGGTTTGTAGCCTGGGAGCAAGAGGCTAGACCATAGAGCCTAGGTGTGTAGCAGGCTACACCATCTAGGTTTGTGTAAGTGCACTCTGTGATGTTCACACAATGACAAAATCACCAAATGACAAATTTCTCAGAATGTATCCCCGTTGTTAAGTGATGTGTGACTATATCTTGCTAGAATCCAGGGTTTACCACCTCAGACTTCTCCAGTTCTCCTGAGGGTTGGGGGCGGGGGCGGCTGGAGGCCAGGCTGCCTCTAGGACTCCTGTCCCTGTTTGTCAGTGTGTGGAAGCCATGTTCTGGCTGGCAGCCAGCTGATCCTCCTTGGCCTTTGGGGCCAGCAGCCCAGTCTGGATTATGCACTAGAATTTTCTATAATTTAACATCTAATTTCAAGATGCTGTCTTTCTATCATGAGATCCTCCATGTTAGTCACCCCCTTCATCTCTCTCAAGGTCCAAATGGACTAAGCCTTCCCAGGTCACCTTGGCTCAGATATCTGGCAGGTCCTTCTATAGCTTCCTATCACTTTATGGATAACACCTCAACCCCTTAGCAGGACATTCAAGGCCTTCTTGGACCTGGCCCTTGCTGTGCCTCCACCCTCAATGCATTCCCCTCATCCTGCATCTCAGCCATGCCAGACCCTGGGCAGAGTCATAGACTTTAGGCTGCTTCATACCTGTGTCCCCAGCCATCCAGAGACTTCCATGTCATCTTTCAAAGTACCTGGTATAAAAATCTTTCTTGACACCACCTCGGGTGCATTGGCTAACCCCTATTCTGTATGAACAGATTTTCACAGCAACTATGACCATTTAGTTCATTAATACTTAACTAAAAGTTAATTAAAATATGGACATCTCTTTCTGTAAGCTGTCAGCTCCAATGGAGGGCTATGTCTTATTTACCTCTCTATCTCCAACACTTAGCACAATACCTGAACCATAGAAGGGCTCAGAAAATATTTGTTGGATAAATGAATGGAGCAGAGAAATCATACTGCTGATAGTTCATATTAGAAAGAAACTACTGTGATAATGTTCTATGTCCTGACAGAGGTTTTCCTTTACAGGGATGTACATTTGTCAGAACTCATGGAATGGTGCCCTTAAAATTCATGCAATTCACTCTGTGTGGATTTGACCTAGAAAAAAACACTGTAAATGAAACTTGAACTCTAGTTAATGACCAGTGTGATGAAATGTTTAAGTGTGAAGTATACTGATGTCTTCATCTTATCTTGAAATATACCAAAAAATAAGACGGACTGATGAATGGACACAGGAGTAGATAAATGGATAGCAAATATAGCAAACTGCCAATTGTAGAATCTAGATGGTGGGTATATGGGTGTACATGCCGCAATTCTTTCAACTTTTCTATATGTTTGAAAAAGTTCATAATAAAAGTTGGAAATAAGAAAGAAATCACCAAAGGATGTACTTATTGCTTATAGAGCTGAGAAATCCAGGGTTCAGTTCTGGAGCAATATTGTATCTAAAGACAGCTCAAACCCTTATGAGACGGTCCAAAGCAATTCTTATAAAATCCCCTATGTACACCTATTCCTTAGCACGTGAAATTCCCAGCAGCCTCGCCAACCCCTACCCCTAAAGTTTGTTCTCTCTCAGTCCTCCTTCTAGGCCCTCCCGATCCCTGCCCCTGTGTAAGGAGCAGCCCCGCAGGATGGGCCATGGACATACCCTGGGCCCCCACTGAGAAAGCTTCTTGGTTTTTTGCTGTTTTTAAATTGAAAATGTATTCAGGTGGCTCTTGTCCTTTGTCATCTTAGAGAGGTGAGGAGGTGGAGGGAGCCAAGCACAAAATATGCAAAGCTCTGGACTGAAATTACAAAGGGAAAAGTTGGGACACTCCCACATGAAAAATGTTCGCTAGAGTGAATGAATTACCTCTTTCCCTTCAAATTCAGAAGTGAAGAATCTGAAGACAACAAATGTTTTCTTTGGAGGAGGAATATGATTTCTTTTATTGTCATTTCCTCTTCCTCATATTTTATTATTGGCAGAAAATACCATTAAATAAAAAAAAGAGTACCCATACCCCCTCCCCTTAAGACACATGAAAAAATACAGGCATTTGGCTGTCTTTGGGCAGGAATATTTAGAAAAAAAATTAGGTGGCAACAGAATGCATCCTTTCCATCCCTATATAAACCTCAAGTAAGCACTCTTTCAGCTTCTAATCAGTATTTAATCAGCATACCATAACTTTTATGGGACTGAAATGAAATGCTTCTGAGACACTAAATTTCAAGTGTTACTGTAAACTTTGGTCATCTGAGTTTGATTTACATATGATAGCCCCATCAGCTGTGATGATGGAGATAATGACTATTGTTAGTGTTGATCATCTGGGAAAATGCACACACATACACATGCACACCACCATGGTCTCCTTCTGCTTGGTATCTTTAGCATGTTGGACAGGGAGTAAGCAACAAAGATGATTCACAACTTTTATCTATCAAAAACAAGCCTAATTTCCATGAATTTCAAGGTGACATCAGTATATCAGAAAGCTTCTATTTGAAAGTAACACATGAACTTAAATAATGAAGAACACTTATTAATTCACATAACTAAAAAGTGTAGGCTTAGCGAAGGTCTCTAATCCAGCAGTTCATGATGTCTTCAGGGCCCTGGCTTCATTTCTTTGCAATTGTCTGTATTTTGGCCTCATTCTCAGGCTGGTTTTCCTCATGATCTGGAGGAGTGTTAGGAGTAGGGAGAGCCCTGACCCAGCAATTCCGACAAAAGTCCTGAGATTTATTTCAATTGGGCCTCCCGAGATTATGCAATGTACCAGGTAATGAATCACTGTGGCCAGGGGGATGGAGTGTTCTGATTTGTGCAACCTAAGTCATCCATGTAGCCAGAGAGTGGAGTTAGCTTCCTTAGAACCGCATGGATCTCCATTCAGCTCCCTGTATGAAAATGGGGGCTTGCGGCGAGGACAAAAGGATGCTGGGGAAGTTATCACTATATATAGTGATATATAAATGCCCATTACAAATCACCAATTTCCTTCTTGTGACTTCATTAAAGTTTCTGTAATGAAAATGAAATGATAAAGAACAGACATCATTTTTCCCTGTTTATACAAAAACAAAAATCAAGTATGTTGAAGATATGAAAAGACTTATTGGAAACAGGCAGTTTTTTAAATCCCAATTCAACAAACTGTTAGATTTTTTATTTCTATTTTTCTTACTAGAATGACATTATATATATCTACTCTATCTCTCCCGGTTCTCTTGGCATTAACAAGTTCACAGGTCAGTGTATATAGAAAGTAGTAAGTACTGGAATGGGGAGGGGGTGGCATATATAAGGAGAGGGAGGAACATTTAATATGTGCCAAAGCGTAAGGGAAGGGGACTAACATTTATTGAGAACATGTGGCAGCAGGTCAGCTAGGCAGTTATGAATATTGTTGCTTTTTTTTTTTTCTTAACAGAGAAAATACTGAAAGTGAAGAATTGAAAATGGAAGAGAAAGAAATGTGCTGAGAAAGGTAAACATGTTCAGGGAAAAGATAAGGGAAGGAAAAATTCTCTACCTGAAGAAGATGGAGACAGTTAGAACAGGACTCAAAAAAATATATATAGTTAGTCTGGACTCTGCATTTAATTGTGGGATTTCTATGCTGTAAGCTCCACAAAAAAGTGGAGCAATGTTGCGAAAAGATCACTGGGCTGGAAACCAGGAGAGGTAAGTCAACCCTGCTTGGACCACTGCCAAACATGTGACCTTAACAGTTTGCTTAACCTTTTCTCCTTGAAAGGCAATAGTCCTTCTTTCTGATTGTGAGTTCCTGAAGGGGAAAACATAGTCCAGACAGTGAGGATTAAAAATGGAAGAAAACAAGAGGTACTATCCAGAAGGTGGTGGACACTTAACAAAATTTGGCTGAATAGATAACCAATGAGTTGGAAATTTCTTTTGATCTATTAATATTTATCAATCAATCACCTATCCATCTATTGATGTATCCGTGTTTCTATGTTTCTATGTGTCCATCTATCTATGTATTATCTCTATTCCTTACTGGATTTTGAAAGAGCTAAGGATGCATATAGAAACCTGTACAATAAAATGGCAAAATATAAGTTTAAAAATTTAGAGGAGGAGAATGTTTAAATATTAGAAACTTAATGTAGATATGTGGACCAAACACCCAACTCAGTTTCTATAATAGAGCTGCAAGTTTGGCTCTGAGCTTTCTGGCAGAGAAGGGAAAAAGGGGAAAAATCACCCAACTTATAATTTTCAGCATCTATGAGCATTACAAGTACTAGTTCCTTGTTGTGGGGGGACCAAACTTTTCATAGAAATAGGTTATAAAAGGAAATACCTCACATAGGGTGTGGAGGAATGTAAGGGAAGGGTGTTGAATGGAAGGACTGCCGCTCAACGGAATGAAAGACAAGAGCTGAAGAACAGTGTAAATGCCGCATTTTTACAAAACTTAGCTCAGGTTATTAGCGAAAGTAGAAGCATTTTCGAGAGAGTCATATGAAGTGATAATGGGCTGACATTGACAGGGAATAAGTCTTTCTGGAACCGGAGAAATGCTTTGGGTTTTGGAGGCACCTGTGATGAAATAATTTGCAAAATGAAAAGTGCTGCTGGCTACTGATAAACATGACTGGGTGTCTGTCCTGTCTAAATGGACAAGACTGGGAGGACATGCCTTCAGCCTCATCCCTCTCCTACTTACAATGGCATTTGCCACAAGCAGTCCCATGTATCAGGCTTGGGATAAGTCTCAGCTGGCCCCTTGCTACCTAATCACAGCCAGACTGGATCCTGGGGGTGAGGTGGGAGGAGGCTATCTGGCCTAGAGTTGACCATGTTATTGTATGTCTCCTGGAGTGGGACAAGATAAGTTGGCTCTTTGAGGAGCTATTGCTTTGAGGGGACCTGAGGAGCAGCTGTGGTAACATGAGTAGGAAATTTTTCTCATAGACTTCCCTTTGAATGGGTCTCCACTGCCTCCTCTGACAGTGAGTGAGAAGACGGTTTCCTCAGGGGGTACTTGGGGGACCCAATTGAAGAACCCTGAGCTGTGTTTTGGGCCATGGCATTGAAGGAGCAGTACTTCTAGGGAAAGCACAGTGACTGCAGAGGTGGTGAGTGACCTCCCTAATGGGAAGGTCAATCTCAGAAGGCTTATCAGCGCTATGAGGTGCAGCCACATCACCCCTGAGATTCTTACCCCATTATCAATATTGGACAAGTGAGAGTTGGACTTACTGAAGTCCAGCAGTTTTGTCTCTGTGTAAATGAAGCTGACACTGGAGTTGATGGTACACATGGAAGGGAGATTACAACATATGCTTCTTGTTAGAATGTACAGGGAATGTCCTGGGCTCTGACCAAGGAATTTGCAACTCCACTCTCTTGGGAGAGTCCTTAGAAGGAGGTAAAAAAGAGATGAACTAACATTAGAAGAGAAGAATGAAAGCTTTCCTCTTCCTACAAAAATATCTGCAACTTAATGATCTGATTTTTATTCGCATGCATTTAATTATGAAGAAATAGCCACAATCTGACATATCCACAAATATTCTTTTTTTCTACATAGGTAGAGTAACGGAATGAGAAAAAAAGAGTGGAATCGTTATAAAAGTTCAGAAGTAGTAGAAGGGTTATTAATACACAATATTCTACAATTTGATACATCAGTAGAACTACAAGTTGAATAATTCTGGCATATAATCATATGTGATTTTAGCTGTTATTGGATCTTTTGTATGTATTTACTTTTCTCAGATTGAAAGTTTATTAAGGACAGGAACTGTATATTTGGAAGAGTAGGCATTCAAAGGAAGCTAGATTCCAGTATTTCCTTACGTTTTTCTTTTGAACCTCAATTATTATATTTGTTAAATGGATTTTCAATAATGTTATCTTCCTTCTGTTAACTTTGTATTAATATTAATTTTTCTTTGCTTTTACTCATCTGGTACCTTTATTTTTTCTTTTCTTTTTTAATTAATAAATTATAATTGTACATATTTATGGGGTACGATTTGATATTTTGGTACTTATCTATGCTGTATAATAATCAACTCAGGGTAGTTAGTGTATCCATTGCCTCATGCATTTATCATTTATTTGTGGTGAGAACATTCAAAAGCCTTTCTTCTATCTATTTTTTAAGACACAATACCTTACTGTTAATCATAGTCACTCCACCATGCAGAACACTATAACTTATTCCTCCTATCCAGTTGTAACTTTGTACCCATTGATAAACCTCTCCCCATCATCCCCTATCCCCTGTTCTTCCAAGTTGCTGGTAACCACTGTTCTACTCTCTGCTTCTATGATAGCAACATTTTTTTTTTTTTTTAAGATTCCACGTATGGGTAAGATCACGTGGTATTTGTCTTTCTGTGCCTGGCTTATTTTGCCTAACATGATTTCCTTCAGGTTCATCCATATTGTCACAAATGACAGGATTTTATTCTTTTTTATGGCTGAATACTATTCCATTATATGTATATACTACTTTTTTCTCATCCATTCATCCATCGTTGCGCACGTAGATTGATTCCACATCTTGGCTATTATAAATAGTGTTGCAATAAACATGGGGGTGAAGATATCTCTTTAACATACTGATTTCATTTCCTTTGGACATATATCCAGTAGTGGAATTGCCAGATCATATGGTAGTTCTATTTTTAATTCATTTGAGGAACATCCATACTGTTTTCAATAGTTGCTGTACTAATTTACATTCCCATCAACAGTGTAGGAGTGGTCTCTCCAGGGAGGTGGGGTTGCTGCCAGACTAGCTGTCTGGCCAGGCGTGGGTGTGGGTGTAGGCTTGGCAGGGTGGCCGGCTTTTTGGCAGCTTCCTCACTGTATAAGTCTGCCTGTTCCCCAGGGGGGTGAGGTGCTGCATGAGTTTGGACACCAGAGTCTCAGTGGCTCCATTGGGCCTATGCTCCACGCAGCTGGGGTAGTGCTTTTGCAGGTACTCATGTGAAAGTGGTGGAATGATGGTGGGGTCTCAGGGATGGAGAGAGTTAGTTAGTAGCTCCCAGGGCAGGATGTGTTCCAGCAGTGGGTCTGGTTTCAATATGATACTGTGTGGTAGCAGCTTAGGTCATGAGGGAGGGAGTTTAAGGGGGATTCTACTTTGAGGTCATGCATCTGTGTGAACACCTGACAACTCTCTCTTTTTTTTTCTTTTTGCTATCAACAATCATAGTGAACAAATTTATCATTCTACTTATGTTTGAAGGGAGAGAAAAAAGGAGAAACAAGGACGGACAACTCTCCAAACTCAATGTGGGGCCTGAGAGGATTGGGGAACTCTCCTCACCAGCAAGAACTGCTGGTGTCTGTGGTGGCAATGGGGACGACTGGTGATCTCCAGTTTACTTTCCCCTATAAGAAGAAGAAACCCTTGACCCCAAGCTGATCCCGGTGGGAGAGACAGTGTGGCAGAGGCAGGATGCCTCACTTCTCTCTCTGTGGTGCTGTTCTTGCTTCCACGTTCCACAGGGGTCTCACTGCTCGCTGGTGCTCTCCAGCACACTTCTTCAGTAACTCCAGTCGAAATATAGTTGTTTATTCATTGTTTTGATCCCTTTTTGTGGCAGAGGGGACAAGTACCAGGCAACTCAAGTTGGCCATCTTGTTGATGTCACTCAATATTAATTGTTAATGTTTAGCTTTTCAGTCATGAGAACCACTGGTTTTTCTCTTAGATATGTATCAGCATACTAATGTTATATATTGTATATTTACTACTATTCAGTAGAGGGAAAGCTCAAGTCATCACAATCTTTTGTTCATTGGTAGAAAGAACAAATTCAAAATCAAAAAGGTACAACCATACATTGGTTGACAAATACATTAGAATTGGGGCATCTTTATGAAAATAGGTCATGTAAAAACATTTTCATAATAATTAGTTTCTATTTTTTTCTAGGTGGCAAGCACATTATATGCATTATCTTATTTAATACAACAACTTTTTATAGGACATATTATAGTCATTGTATAAAATAGGGAAATAGCAGCCTGGGCAATAGCAAGACCCTGTCTCTCCAAAAAATAAAAAGATTAGCGAGGCATGATGGCGTCTACTTGTAGACCCAGCTTCTTGGGAGGCTGAGTCAGGAGATTGCTTGAGCCCAGGAGTTTGAGGTTGTAGTGATCTAGGACAACACCACTGCACTCTAGCCTGGGCAACAGAGTGAGGCCCTGTCTCAACAACAACAACAAGAAAATAGAGAGTGACATCAGTAAGATGGCAGAACAAGGCAGTAACTTGCTTATATCCTCCCATAACAACAAAAATTCTGCACCCACCCACAGGCAAAAGTCTCTTGGTGGGAATCTCAGGATTTGCCTAGGAAGGTATGAAACCCAAGTGGAGGCTGAGACCTAGGAGGGTTGTTTCGAAGTATAGACTGGCACCCATGTGGCTGATCCACCATTGTGCTCCTGGGTTAAAGCCCACATATGGGTTGGTGAGCCCGTAACAGAGGCTCAAACTCCCAGGCTCCAACTTGTGGGCAAGTCTCCCTCTAGGTCCTGGAGTGAGAAGTTCTGAGCTGAAACCTCAGCTGAGGAAGCTAAAGCCAAACCACAGGTCCACAGCTGAGACCGAAGTCAGCAGGCAGACCAGCCTCTCTGCTAAGGCACCAGTGTGCATGATTCCTCCTGGACCCCTTGGCAGATGGATTTGTTTGTAGACTCAAGGCTAAACAGGGCTGTAGCCAAGCTCCTTGGGGAACAGGGGAGACAAATAAGAGTAGGGGGTATTCATTGCTACCAGACATGTTCTATAAGAAATACTATAAGGAGTCCTTCAAACCAATAGGAAAGGTTGCTAATGTGATTGTTATTCTAATACTGTAATTGTGGTGTGTAAACCTCTTATATTTTTAGTGTAAGACTAAAAGACAAAACTATTAAAAATAATAATAACTACATAATTTGTTAAAAGACAGGCAAAATAAAAAATGTGAATTGTAGCATCAAAAATTCAAAACATTGAGGAAAGAATGGAGATAAATTATACAGCTTCGTTTTTGTTTCTTTTCTTTCTTTTGCTACCAAAGTCAAGTTGTTATCAGTTTAAAATAAATTGTTATAACTATAGGATGCTTTTGTAAGCCTCATGGTAACCACAAAACAAAAACCTATAATTGATACACTAAAAATAAAATCAAGTAATCAAAACAAACTATTAGAGAAAATCACTTAACCAAAAAGGAAGACTGTAAGATAGGAAGAAAGAAAGGATCTACAAAACAGCCAGAAAACAAGTAACAAAGTGTTAGTAGTAAGCCCTTACCTATCAATAATTACCTTGAATGTAAATGGATTAAACTAGCCAATTAAAATATAGAGTGGCTATGTGTGTGTGTGTATATATATATATATATCTCAAATGTTAACAGAGCTGAAGGGAGAGATAGACTACAAGCTGCAAGATAATAATTGTAGGGGGCTTTAAAATCCCACTTTCAGCAACGCACAGATGATCCAGATAGAAAACCAACAAAGAAATATCAGAGTTAAACCACACTGTAGATCAATGGACCTAAAAGACATTACAAAACATGCCATCTAATAGCCACAGAATACAAATTCTTCCCAACAACACATGGAACATTCTCCAGGATAGATCATATGTTTAGGCCACAAAACAAGTCTTAACAAATTTACAAAAATTGAAATCATATCAAGTATATTTTGATCACAGTGTAATACAACTAGAAATTAATAACAGAGGAACTGTGGAAATTAAACAGTATGTTTTAAAATATATTCTAAATATGACCAATGGGTCAATAAAGAAATTTAAAAGGATATTAAAAAATTTTTGAGGTAAATGAAAATAGAAACACAATATATCAAAACCAATGGACACAGCAAAAACAGCTCTAAAAAGGAAGTTTATAGCAATAAACGCCTACCTCAAAAAAAGTAGAAAGAGTCTGAAATAAACAATTTACTGTTGCAACTAGAAAAACAAGAACAAACTAAGCCCAAAATTAGTAGAAGGAAATAAATAATAAAGATCAGATCAGAAATAAGTGAGAGACTAAAAAAAAAAAAAAAAAAATACCAAGGCCAAAAAATGAAAAGTTGGTTTGTTGAAAAGGTAAACAAAATTGATAAACCTTCAGTTTGACTAAGAAAAAAAAGCAATGTCTCAAATAAATAAACCAGAGATGAAAAAGGATTCATCACTACTGATACCACACAAGTACAAAGAATCATTGGAGACTATTACGAATAACTATACACCAACAAATTGGAAAGCTTAGAAGAAATCTATAAATTCCTGGACACATACAACCTACCAGGATTGACCCATGAAGAAATAGAAAACCTAAACAGACCAATAGTGTGTAAAGCAAGACTGAATCAATAATAAAAAGTCTCCCACCAAAGAAAAGCACAGGACCTGATGAGTTCACTGCTGAATCCTATCAATTGTTTAAAGAACTAATGCCAATTATTCCACAAAATTGATGTGGAGAGAATTCTTGCAAACTCATTATATGAGGCTAGAATTACCATGACACCATAACCAAACAAAGATACAACCAAAAAAGCAAACAGGCCAATATACCTAATGAACATATATGCAAAAATTCTCAACATAATACTAGTAAACTGAATCCAACAGCACATCAGAAAGATTATTTATCATGATCAAGTGGGTCTTCCAAAGGATTCAACAATGGTTGAACATATACAAATCAATAAATGTGATATATCACATCAACAGAATGAAGGAGAAAAATCATATTTCAATAGATGCAGAAAAAAATTCAATAAAATTCAACATCCCTTCATGATAAAAATCCTTAACCAATTAGATATGGAATGCATGTACCTGAACACAGTAAAGCTCGTATATGCCAAACTCACAGCTAACATTATACAGAATGGAGAAAAGTTGAAAGCTTTTCTAAAATCTGGAGCAAGACAAGGATGCTTACCTTCACCACTTTTATTGAAGATAATATTGGAAGTCCTAGCCAGAGCAGTTAGGTAAGACAAAGAAATAAAGGGCATTCAAATTGGAAAAGAGAAAGTCATATTGTCCCTGTTTGCAGATGACATGATCTTGTATATAGAAAAATCCTACAGACTCCACCAAAAAACTGTAAGAACTAACAAATGAATTCAGTAAAGTTGCAGGATGTAAAAACATACAAAAATCAGTGGGATTTCTAATATCAAAAGCAAATTATCTGAAAAAGAAATCAAGAAAACAATCCCATTTACAATGGCTACAAAACAAATAAAATACCTAGGAATAAATTTTACTAAGGAGGTTAACAATCTCTACAATGAAAATTAGAAAAAACATTGATGAAAGAAATTGAAGAGGACACTAATAAATTGAAAGGTATCCCATGTTCCCGGATTGGAAGAATTAATGTTGTTAAAACAGCCATAGTACCCAAAGCCATCCACAGAGTCAACGTAATGTATTTCAAAATACCAATGACATTTTCACAGAAATAGAAAAAAAAAATCCTAAAATTCATAGAGAACCACAAAAGACCCCAAATAGCCAAACCAACACTGAGCAAAAAAGAACAAAGCTAGAGGCATGAAATTACCTGACTTCAAAATATACTACAAAACTATAGTAACCCTTATATATTGTTGGTAAGAATATAAATTAGTATGGCAATTATGGACAACAGGATGGAAGTTCCTCAAAAAATCAAAAATAGAACTGCCGTATGATCCAGTAATCTTACTACTGGATATATACCCAAAGGAAATGAAATCAGTATGTTGAAGAGATATTTGAACTTCTATGTTATCATAGCACTATTCATATTAGCCAAGATATGGAATCATCCTAAGTTTCCAATAATGGATGAATGGATTTAAAAATGTGGTATATATACACAGTGGAATACTATTCAGCCATAAAAAGAATGAAATCCTGTCATTTGCGACAATGTGGATGAACCTGGAGGACATTATGTTAAGTGAAGTAAGCCAGGCACAGAAAGACAAACACCACATGATCTCACTCATGCGTAGAATCTAAAAAATTGATTTCATAGAGCAGAGAGTAAAATGGTGGTGGTCAGAGGCTGGGGACAGGAGGAAGTTGGTGGGTGGGGAGAATTTGGTCAAAGGGCACAAAGTTACAGTTAGATAGGAGGAATCAGTTCCTGTGTTCTATTGCACATCAGGGCGACTACTTAGCAATAATGTATTGTGTATTACAAAATAGCTAGAAGAGAGGCTTTTGAATGTTCTCACCTCAAAGAAATGACACATTTTGAGGTGACAGATATGCTAATTACCCTGCTTTGATCATTACACAATGTATACACGTGTCAAAACATCATACTGTGCCCCATAAATATGTACAATTATTATGCATCAGTTAAAAACAATATAAAATTATAAAAAGTATAAAAATAAGTTTAGCTAGGTTAATGGCTTGCCTCGAAATTCAGGTCTGGTTCTAAAACCCAACCTCCTCTATAGTATCACATCGCTTCCCACTTAAACCATAAGAAATAATTTTGGAGTGTCAGCTGACCTCAATGTTCAATCCCCTTGAATCAGTTGGAATAGGCTGGGTTTCACTGTACTATGTTGGGGCGATCATCATCCTCCAAATCTTAGTGGCTTAAAACAACTCAGCATAATTTTTACTCTTGCTCCGTGTCAATTTTGCTTCGTGTTGTCCTTACTCTAGGATCCAGACTGACTGGGAGGCCTTTTCTCTGGAGAACTGTCAATCTGTATGCAGGAGGGAAGGGAGTACATGGAGAATGCACACTGGCTCGTAACATTTCCATCTGGAAGTGACATGTCACCTCAGTTCACATTTCGTTGGCCAAAGCAAGTCATTTGTCCATGTCGAACTCCACATTTGCTAAGGAAGTGCAATTCTACCATGTGCCTGGAAGCAGAGAACCCAAAATGCCTCTCTGCCCTTCCCAAATTGCCTTCTGGATGAAATATACATGCACAATCAAATTCTTTACATGTATTGTGACCTTGGGCAGCACACACAGTTGTATGGCTTTGGGCAAATTATCTAATAATTCCACGTAATAGCACCACAGGGTTGTTGCAAAGATTAAATGAGAAAACTCTTTATTTTTTCTATGTACACTTTTAGAAAACAGAATTGAGGACACACAGTATACATAATTTCACATTCTGCTTTTAAAGTTAATATTATTTCATAAACATTTTCCCAAGTTATTATAAACTCCTTGTAGGTATTCTTATTATATTAGAATAATATTACAGGACACATTCTAAAATAAGATATACATTTCTACATAAAAGGGCATTTTGCATTTGAAAGATGTTCCCAATTTTCAGTGGCTCCTTATCATCCAAATAGGTGCCACTTCATTAAAGGAAGAAGTGGAAGCCTAGGCTGGAATTGCCCCCAACCGTTCCCCGGTGAGATGAATCAAACTTCCCACTGAGGACGAAAGGCTCCGGCAAACACTCACTTCTCCAAATAAGGGTTTGGGAGGACTTCTCCCCAAAGAACACAGAGTGCTCAGTGCTGTTTTGTAGGTCAAGGAGAAATCCCTAAGGTAGATTTTTTAAAAAATTGCATTTACCGAAGGAAATGGATAAATTGAAACTGCTGCATAGAAAATACTTGGTCATTGCAGCTTGAATATTAGTGACCTGGTGAGGAATGGACAGAAGATAATAATCCTTAAACAACTTCAGAAGAGCATGAACGTGAGAGAGGACATTAGCACTCCTCACTTTCCTGGCCATGTCCTGTGCCATGGGCCAACTGCCTGGAAGCCTGTAAGAGCTGGGCCCTTAAAAAAACACAACTTTTTATCAAGGTTATTTTTAAGTGTTATTTTTCTGACCTCAATTGCCACATGCCAAACCCCATGTCTGACATAAGGAAGAATTTAAGCGTTAGAGGGGATGTAAATAAACTTCCATTTATTTCTTTGTTATTTTATTTCCTCACTCACATTCCTCACAAGCATTTACTGACAGGTCCTATGCTGAGGGAGACTCAGACAGTCTCTGGCCTTAGATGTTCACTGTCTGTAGGTGATATCATATGAGCAACTGACATTCAACACAGATTGAACTTATTACCCGGCATTGTGAGAACACAGAAAAGGGACACCTTGGCCAGGTTGGCAGAGTTGGGGAAGGCTTCCAGAGAGGTGACAGTTAGGTTAAGACTTGAGGAACAAGTAGAGGTTGTGAGCATTCCCTACAAAGGCACCTGGCTACCTGTCAACCTAAAGGGTACCCCTGGTTTTCTGGCCCACTTGTGGGAAGGAGGTCTCATATTTGAGCTTTAATGAGGTTAATTGAGCATGGTAGAGTAGCTCGAGCCGGCACGGGGGTGGGGGCTGGGTTGGGGAGCAGGTGGTCTTAACCATTAGGCTCTATTGGCACTGTGCATAGGGTTGATGGGTTCTCAAGGGCCTTCCAAAATGTTTGAGATGTTCCCAATTTGAAATTAAAACAAGAAATTTGCCTAATTGAAATTAATGTATGCTTAATTTATATAATTTATATGTAATTATACATTTATACAAAATTTATACAAAACTTCACATTTATACATAATTTATAGAGTTTGTCATTATATTATCCAGTCTAGTGCTCTTGCTGAGCAGAGTGATAAAGCTGTGCTGTGGACCACAGGCCCACCCCTCAAAAGCCAGAAGCAGCAGTCACCTAGCAGGTGCAAGACCAGGGTTTGTGCCCAGCTCTCCAATGGTAACTATGAGATTTGGACAACTTACTCATCTCTCTGAAGACTCAGTTTTTTCTTTTGACCAGCAGGGATTATGCTGTCTACCCTGCCTACCTCTTAGGGTGGTTGTGAAGCAAACCAGATAACAGATGTCAATGCGCTTGGTAAGCTGCAAAGCCCTATGCAAATGCGAGCCATCTTGCCTGGCTCTGACTCCAGCCCTGACTCCGCAGCCAGGTGGTTCTGCTCACAGCAGACCTCTGATGGATGCCCGACTTCCCTGTCGACAGTTTCATCTCCCCTAATGTGGAGGGAGCAACACAGGGGACGGTTATTCTGGACTCAATCCTGACTGACTAGGGAGAATGGGTTGGTGTTGTGGAATAGATATATAGGGCTTTTCAGTTCACAAAGCGTTCCACATGCATCATTTCACCTGGTTCTCCCAATAGCCCAAGAAGGAAATTGAGGTTTGCTAGTAATCATACATCTATAACCTAAGTGGTCAGGACTTGAACACAAGATTTCTGATTCCGCATCTTGTGCTTATTCCTGAGTGCCCCCTGGGAGTTCATAAAAGGGAAGGACCTATCCAGACAAGGTCATGGATTGAGAAAGACTGTCTGTCACCCTACAAGTCCCAGGAGCTGACATTATTATTATTATTTTTGATGGAAACATGCAAAGGGAGAGGTGTTGATGACAATTCTAATAAAGGGAAAGTGCAATCTTTCTTCTTTATGGGAAAGGGAGCTCCTCTGGGGAATGAGAGGAGGAAGGGCCCAAAGACTAGAACATGAGATGTTACCTTCAGCCAGGTGTGGACAGGAGCCAAGAGCCTTTGTGGTCAGACTTTCCTGAGTTCAAATCTTGGTGCTTTCATAATTGGGTGACTTTGGGCAAGTCACTTAACTTCTTGTAGCTTCAGTTTCATCATCTATAAAATAGAAGTAAAAATAGTTTTGCTGTGGGAAATAATGAGATAATACATGTCAAGCTGCTAGCCTAGTGCCTGGCACATAAAAGGTGCTCAATAGAAAGAAATTACTATTCTTTATATATTAGGTGAACTGAGCCCAGCAGACTCTGTGCCATAGACTGAATGCTTGTGTCTCCCCCAAATTTGTATGTTGAAATCCTAATCCCTAGTGTGTTGTTATTAATGTTTGGAGGTGGGTCCTTTGAAAGGTGGTTAGGTCATGAGAACAGAACTGCCATGAATGGGATTAATGCACTTATGAAAGAGACCCCAGAGAACCCCCTCAATCCCCTTTGCTATATGAAGACACAGTGGGAAGACTACCGTCTATGAACCAGGAAGTGGTCCCTTACTAGACACCAAATCTGCCGGCACCTTGATCTTGGCCTTATCAAGCTCCAAAACCGTGAGAAATGAACGTCTGTTGTTCAGGACACCCAGTCTATGGTATTCTGTTATAGCAGCCAGAACAGACTAAGACGCCCTGCCTAGACCTCTGTCTAAAATAATAAACAACTCTGTTGAGTCTCAGAAGAGCAGCTGTGCTGCCAGAATGTGTGATGATCAGTGTGTGACACCACACATTTCTTACCTCCTGGCTCCTGGGTTTGCCATCTTTGAAAATTTTCTGCAAAGCAATCTTCATTCTTTTTCTCTCCCCCATGCCCTGCTCTCCTTATACCCCAGAACACAAACTGTATACACAGTGACTCCTGCATGCTCTTATTTCCAGGGCTGTACCTGCCTCCAAAGTCACATCCCTCCCCCTCCTGGCAGGTTAACAGTATAGGGCTGAACACCTGGGTTTGAATCCTTGCCCTACTACTTACTAGCTGTGTGGCTTTGGGCAAGTAGTCCAGCTTCTCTGTTTCTCAGTTCCTCATCTGTAAAATAGGGTAATAATACTTACAACGTAGATCTGGTCTAGTTTTTTAAATGAATTAATACATATAGGACACTTAACAGTACCTGACAAACAATAAATACCCAGTAAACATTAGATAGTATGGTTGACACAGTTTTATTGGCTGGTTTTCCTGCTCCTGGTCTCTCTCCTCCACAGTTTATCAAGCCACAGTTACTGGAATAATGTGAGACACTGGCTTCCGCACAGTATCCTCTCGTCTGAGACTACAGAGTAGTGCCCTACTTGTTGTCCGTAGGCACGATGCCGGACTGCTCACAGGCTCCCACTGCGTCTTGCCCCACCATCTCCCTCTGGTCATTCCCCGCCACCTCACTTCCTGTCCGCTCCCGCTCGAGCTTCCTCCTCAGAGCCCATGTCACTGGCTAAGTGTTCCCACGGCTCACTTTTCTTCCTCCTTCTCTCAGTCCTGGTAGGTGAGTTCAACCCGGTCCATGGCTTTAATAGTAACAGCTTTCCGTTCCTATTCACTTAGTGTAAATCTCTCTCTTTTTCTCTGGTTTGATTTTTTGTTTGATTATTTTGGCGATTTTCATCATTAGTGAGTCATTTTTTTGAGTTAGGCATGGTTTTTTTCTTTAGGATCCTCTTTTAAAATGCAAGTAACATGGAAGTCATAACTAATTAAATTATTAAGTACTCTGGGAGGTAGGACTTAAGAAGCTAACGCCTTAGTTATAAACTATCCTATCCTTGGGCACCGGGGGTCTCTGGAAAAAAGGCATTAAAGGGGAAGCTGGGAGGAGTAAACATGGAGAAAGAGGAGATAGACACGTCTTACCCCATTTTGCTTAGGAATGGTCTGAGCTGGGCACAGGTGGGGAATGGAGAAAGAGGGAAATTCAAAAAGCTGTTGTCTATGGAGGATGAAAGCGAAGTGGTTGTCAAGCCTATTAGATTGAAATCGATGCTTTAGAGATTCACAGAATCTCAGATTTAAACCAAGAGGCAACACCTGGACAAAGTTTAGAAGCTTTAAAGGAAATGTGCTCTAAAAAATACTGGGTCCCCTCTGAGTCTAAGAGAAAATCCTGCAAAATCTACAGGTCTCATTCCTAGGAGTTTGTCCTAAAGAAATAATCATAGATGTGACCAAAGATTAATACTCAGCATGTCCTCAAATAATGCTATTTCATTCAATGCAGTTTCATTATAACATTGATGAGGAAAAAAATTGATTCCTAGATACTGCTGCTGTCTGTGTGGAGTTTGCACATTTTCCCCATGTCTGTGTGGGTTTTCTCCAGATACTCTGGTTTCCACCCACATCTCAAAGATGGGCATGTTAGATTCATTGGTATTTCTAAATGGTCCCAGTCTGAGTGAATGTGTGTGTGTGTGTGTGTGTGTGTGTGTGTGTGAGTGTGCCCTGCGATGGAGTGGCACCCTGTCCAGGGTCAGTTTCTGCCTTGCTCCCTGAGCTGCCTGGATAGGCTTTGGCTACCTGTGACCCCGAACTGGAATAAGTGGGTTGGAAGAGGAGTGAATGAATGACCAAATTATTGCACAATAAAAATTCATAAAGTATACGATAATCATACGAATGCATGACAATAAACAAGGCAGGATGAAAGTTACTGTTTGTTTTTGAACTGTGTGGTGGGAGGAAGTGCTCCTTACAATTTTTCCTTTGCAAACATTTATTCCTTGATTTAATCCACCACCACTATCACCGCTGTCACTTGCCGATTCACTGAAAATTGGGTAAATAATTATCTTACTTGATTTTATTAATCTTTCTTAAAAGTACACATAGCTCACATTTATTTCAATGTTTAATATTAGAAGTGTTTGGGGTCTTTAATTAGAAGTTTGGTGATATCTTTGTGATCAGAAATACACCACAGGAAGTTAACGCTAC
>RJWJ010003312.1:25000-72719 GCA_004363605.1 Indri indri
TTTATTGCATGAGTGAATGAATGAATGCACGAGTTTAGAAGTTTCTCTATGATGGAGAACTTATAGGAATATTGTTTTGACTTGTTCAATGTTAGGAAAGGAACAGTAAAAATACATAGCTTGTAAACACGGTTTACAATGAAAACAAACTGATGGCTCTGCCTTCTCTGAAGGAAGATGTTAACAACCAGCCATCCTTTAAAGAAAGATGGGAGAGGTCCCGAGTTTGGGAGAAAATGGCTGCTTTCAAAGCCATATTTTGCAGAGAACTAGGGCTTGGCTTTGTATTGAACTTAAACCCAGTGTGAGCTCGTGTTATTATTAAAAATGGCACATTACAGTTTTGGGATCTGCCAACCCCAGGATTTCCTTCGGTTCCTCAGCTATCCACATGTGTTCAGAAGAGCTGTCCATCCAATTTTCTCTATTTTGCATTTGTTGTCATTTTTTTCCCACCGAGAGATAGTTAAAAGTCAACAAACCAGAGATACCCTACTACATACTGCTTTAAATCTATAAACCACTTTGCAGGCAGCAAGGTACTTCCTCCATCCATGATGTGGTTTTGTTTTGCATTGCCAAGTTTAGGAACAAATTTCATTTTCACAATATGCCTCTGTCTCTTTGGTGCCTAACTTCTCAGCTCACTGATCACTTTGGTGAAGTTAAAGATGCCTCCGATGATTTTCCTCTGTGATCCTAAACTCCTTCCGTGACACCTTCTGTTAAGTAACCAATTCCAGAGATAACCCTTCAACATACGAAGGAAAGAACAGAAACCCTGGGCTGTGAAACTGCAAAACAGAACACTGCATCTATTCTACAGAGGCTATAGGCAGCTTGGCATTAGTTGCACTCAAGGTTTCATGTAAAGAAGCAAAACTCTTCCTTTAAGAGCTTTATTTTTCGCATATGAAGGAGCAAAAATAGTATTGTGTTGTTGATGTGGGTTCCTGGGAGGAACATAACTTATAGGCACATAAAATAACATCAAAATCATAGACTCCTCTTTGAGGCTCCTCCAATACTTTACAACTATAAATAGATGATTTGGGGCAAACTTTTGGAAATAGAAAAATACCGGAGTTGGGAATATGTATAACTAAAACAAATACATTGAGATTTGTTGGGTTCCTTGCTGCAGAATGCTGGTTGGCTGCACATTAGAATCACCTGGTCAGATTTTACCACTAAATCTACCAATACCCGGTGGCCCACCCTAGACTAATTAAATCAGACTTTTTGAGGGTAAGACATAGCAGGTATTTTTTAAAAAGCTTTTCAAGTGATTCTAATGGGCAACCAGGGTCAAGCTGTTGGAAACAACAGCATAAGTAAATAATTCCTACAATGAGGGAAAAGACCAAATGTTAAACAACACTCCCCTGATAATTCAAATTTTCCTCCAGAACAGCCAACCAGCAGCATCACTGGTGTTTCCTTTTCTCTGCTCACCTGCTGGTTGAGATGCCAAAGGGGCTGGCACATCAGACACTCCGCAAGATATGTTGAAAAATTGATGGGCAAGTGGCTCTATGTGTGCTAAAATGGCCCACAGGTGGGTCAAGCTAAGGGAGAATGATGAAGTTGGGTAAAGAGTATCTAAATTATCATGAGTTAAAAAGTAGAATATAATTCCACCTTGGTAAAATGTATTATTAAGTTTCTCATAGGTTTAAAGTCAAATTATATTCTTAGATCAAACTTCTTTCATACAATTAAAGCAGATATTATGCCATTAGATAAGCTTGATGTTAGCAATAGCTTCCCAAATATAATGTTTTAGAATTAAGACACCCCAAAGTAATTCAATTTAACATTTATTGAGAACCTTCTATCTACTAGAGAAAGTTCTACCAGGAATACAGAAAAGAAGTTGACTGAAAGAAGACAGACAAGACGTCAAAACTAAGGTGTTTGTAATTTTCAGTTGTCTGGAAGTCCAAGCCATTTTCCAATGACTACAGGTTAGTGAGAGGTTGCCAGGTGATGAGATGGCCACTGCATGCGAACAGGAGCCCATTGATTCGATGATCATTACATATTCATGCAACATTGTTACATATTTATCCTTGTTGCAGTGCAAAGGATTTTGCTTGTCTTATCACTTATCCCAGCAGTCCCCTGAATAAGATAATTTTAAAAATCATATATATACATGGTCATATATATCCAAATATACGAATGGCATGACCCCTCCCTGAGCTTTTAAGGATAACTGTCCTGAGATGCTTTGGACATTTTATTTTTATATCTAGCAGATTCTTTTTCTTGTTAAAATACACACTAAATTTGTCCTCTAATTTACTTTCAGATACATATGCATCAGATTGTGTCTATATTTTCTAGCCAATTTTTCACTGTTTGAGAGTTCACTATCTAGGGTGCAGGTTGTCCAGGGCTGGAACTTCTCCTCCTTTCTCTGGTTGACAGTTTTGGGCCCACACCTCTCCAGCACTGGTGACTATGAGCAGACAGGCTGAGCTTATAAAACGCAAATCAGGGAACTCCCTTCTCTGTTAGGTAGCCATGCTGGCTAAAACAATTTGGATTGCTTGTGAATTTCCATTGTTCACGCTGGCCTCTCATTTCTCTGGAGGACTAATCACCGTCTCTCTCTCTCTCTCTCTCTCTCTCTCTCTCTCTCTCTCTCTCTCTCTCTCTGTCCAGAAGGCCTAAAATAAGCTTAGACCTATTTTGGAGGTGCTGTTGCTGGATGTACCACTGGGATCCTATCTCTGGCTGGCCTGGCTGCTGTGTGCCAAACTCTCCCAAGATCCCCAGAGCAAGGCCCAGGGCTGGAGGAGATCCTTCCCTCATCTCCCTGATCCTGGCAGCACCAGGCCTAGCAGATTCTTACTGGGGGATGAACAAAGAAGGAGGGTGGGAAATACGAGAGAGACACCATTCAGAAAGTTCTCTCTTTTTTCCCTCCATTCCTGTTAGTGCTTTGAAAACCAGTCTTGAGAGGAGTCCAACCCCCCTGAGATGAAAACTCACATCATTCTGCAGGTGCTGGTGGTGGTGATGGGGTTGGAGGGAGGCAGGGAATTAATATTTCAGACGGGCCAGTGCCTGGCCTGCCCAGGTGTCTTTGGAAACCACCTCTTGTCAAAAGAAAGGAACAAATAAAAAAGGGAGAAACTAGGGGGTGGGGGAGGGAGAAACAGAAACAGAGAAAGGCCTATTCTGAGCCCATGCCTTTGTGCACCGCATTCAAACTGATTTGTACCCTTTGTAGTCTTAATTATTTGTGAGAGCGGGATAACAGGAGTACCCAGCTCACCCATTATTTCCTGCATAAAAAAAGGCACACAGAAGCCGCTGATCATTTTTGAATTAGCAAACATGATACTAAAAAAAAAGCATAAAAAAATTCATTAATACCATCAGGGATTAGGAGGCTGATTAAAGTGTAGCTGTTAGCGTATGCAAATGAGCGATAGGCATTTATCGGGGCCTGTGCAAGCTGTCTTGGAGCTGTAAAGCCCACGTATGTTTTTCAGCTGATTAAAATAGTTTTAAGTTCTGCAGAATTTTTTTTTGGTAGGGAATTAATAAAAAGAGACCATCTCCACTTTCCCTTTTGGCGAAATTTTTCTGAAGTATACTCCAACCATTCTACTTGACTGCACTCTCTCACGCAGCCTCTTCTGAGAGTGAGGTTGCTGCATCATAGTTACAGTGAGCTGAGCTCTTTTCCACGATTCTTTCCCTGGGAGTTTACCAGAACTCCTGTGGCAAGGCAGATAGGTCCCATAACGATGGCCCAAAGGGTCATCCAAATTCTCCCTGAAGATGAACCAACCCCTCCCCCACCTGCCCCCACACCTCCCCGGGGCTGAAGGCAAATGAAAAAAGTATTTATTGTCCAGGCACAGGGTATCAAATGATTCCTTCCATGAGAGGAGACTGTGCTGCTCCAAAAGCCTTGGCTTTGTGAGGCAAGGAAGGGTGGAGTGGTGAGAATGTGCGGCCTGGGAGATCAGGACAGATCCACATTGACACAGGCACAATTAAGGTTGGGTGGTCATGGCTGCCCTTGGTCTTGAAGCAAAGATATTGTGTGAAAAAGGAAGGTGAGGAGGACTTCCTCACTTTGGGTCTAAATTCAAATCCCATTTTTAAGATTTTCTATTAGCACATGAAAGTGGTATTTTCACTTCCAGGGCTTCAGAGGGCCATTGACAAATGGTCTATGGACAATAAAGATAATAATCATTGTTGTTCATTAAGCAATTACTCTATGCTAGGCACTGTTATAAACTCTTTACATGTTTAATTTTATTTGATCCCCATCACGAATATAGGAGATAAGACTACTCCTATCCTCAATATGCAACAAAACAAATCCAGAATCTGACCCCTTCCTAGCATCTGCTCTGCTAACCTACTAATTCAAGCCACTACCTTCTTTCTTGTGGATCCTGCAGTATTTTCCCTCACTGGCTTCCTGTTTCCACTCTTGCTTCTCCCCTCCGCCTGCTGTTCTGAACAGGTGCTTTCGTAATAGAGTCATTTTGTGTCATCCTTCTGGTCAAACCCTCAATAGCTCCCTTTTTCACTTGGAGTAAAGGCCAAAGGCCTTCCAGTGGCCCCCACGGCTGCACAATCTGCCCTATTACCTCTCTCACTTCATCTCCACTCCCTCTCACTTAGCGCACTCCAGGTGCACTGGCTTACTTGGGTTTCTTCAAAGGCTCCAGATACATTCCTATCTTGCTTTACTTTTTTTCCTTCCATAACACTTATTTCTACTAACGTGGGTTGTATTGTATTTATTTGTCATGTTCATCATCTGTCACATCCAGCTACCCCTGAGGGCAGGGATCTTTGCCTATTTTGTTTACCAATGTATCTTAGCCATCTAGACGAGGCATTAATTACAAGCTCAACCATTATTTGTTGATACGAAGCTCCACAGTAATTTGTAAAAATTCTCATAAATGATTAAAAATATATAGTAAAAGCCTCAAGAGGCTAGGAACCATGTCTGTCTTGTTCATCACTCTATCCTTAGCACTTAGCCCACAGTGGGCAACAAATAAATATTCAGTGAGTGAATAAATAAATGGACTAAACTTGGCAACCAATATTTCTGTGCAAAAATATCCATTTCCAGTTCTGGTCACACATTTTAAAATAAACCACCTTACTCATTTATACTTAAAGGATGATTCTTTTTATGCTCAATTATTTATTTTTTATATTAAAACATTTTTTTCCAGTCTGACAAAGCCTGCCATGCTGAGGAATGTTTTCTTTCTTTATGCTGAACTGAAACCAGAACCATCTGGGCTCCCTTTGTGGTGAGTAGTCTCTAAGAGTCAAGATTACAGGAAAGGCAAAATCAGAAAAAGTTCCAGCCCCATGACTGCCTCACCATTCCCTGTAGGGCCCTGAGCCCCAGGTCCCTGTCTCTGAGGGGGATGCCTCCCTGGTTTTTTGCCACCTCCCAGGCCCATCTTCCTGTCCACTCTGGAGCTTCCATGTGAATGCAGGAGGAGGACTTCCCTGGCTCATTTGCCTGGTCACTGCCCCTGCTTGCCATGTGTAAGGAGTGAGCTGGCCGTCAGGTGGGAACAAACTGGAGTTGTCAAAACATCAAACAAGGGGATCAATTTATTGAGCATTAATTCAGTTGCCTAGGAGTAGGTGCTGGGGTAAGGACTATCAGAGAGAATGGAAGAAACAGAAGGATTTTAAGATAGCAGTTGGTCTTAAAAAGTTTAACATATAGTTAGTGCATTTGGGCAAATGTAGAGGCAATGTGGACCCAAGGACAGGGAGCCAGAGAAAGGTTCAGGAGGTGTCCTGTGAAGGAAGGAGCGGATTAAAGCTTTCTGTGTGGTGTAAACATTGCACAGAGACAGGAAGAAGGGGAGAGAAGGAACAGTGAGTATGACAGTTTGTTGGAGTGGGGCCTGAAGATCAAGTCAGAACAGTAAATGGAAGTCATTTTGCGGAGGCCGTGACTATCAGTGTGAAGTGCTTCAGGCTTTGCTCTGTAGGTAGGTCCTCGAGAGCTCCTGAACAGGGTCACGATTAGGGTGAGGGAAGGGAGGCATCTGCCTCAGGTGCAAAATTTAAGGCAGGGGGCCTGATAAACTCGGTAATTAAGAGAAATAATACCTTAATGAAACATTATTATACGAGATAAAATCAACTACAGCCAGCCTTTCTGTCAATGAAGTTTTACCTGAGGAGTTCGAGCTGGAGGATGATGTGCTAAAGGCCCATTTTTGAAGATTGATCTGGCAATGGAGAGGCTCCTCTAGTTTGAAACCAGATCCTGCCTCTGCCTCAGCAGAAGGAAAGTGAGAGGCCCTGGAGCTGGGGCCGCAAGTGTCTAGGAAGCATCCCCCTGCCTGGCCCATCTTGTGATTTTTTTTTCCTCATCGTTATGCCACCTTTCTGGTTTCTGCCATCTGCTGTTCTCAGGGACACTGGGACTATCAGAATTGAGTGGAGATGTAAACGATTATCCAAGTCAGAACAAAATAAGGGCTGTAAGAGAAGCACCAAGTGGTGTGAAAGGGTTGGCTGATTCCAGCTGGGGGATCTGGAAGGTGGTGGCATCTAAACTGGGCTTTGCAGTGTGACCTGACTTGACCCAATGTAAATGGTGGGAATACTGACATGGGTTTAAATCTTAACTCAGCCATTTATTATAATAGCTATGTTACTTGGGCAGGTTATTTGACTTTTCTGAGCCTCATTTCTCGTATCTGTGAAATAGGGATAAAAACCTTTTCCTCCCAGGGTTGTCATGAGGTTTATGTGAGATATTATATGTCAAACCCTAGGATGATCTTGTTGAAGAGTGTTATCGTTAATTATGTTTCATAGTTCAGAGTCACAGCATAGTTCTTTCAACAAATAAAAGATAGTTCTATGAATGAAGACAGCACTGGCAACTTTAGTTTTTTGGAATAAAGTGTGGCCATTGTCTAGTCAGCAGAAGGGATTTGAGTAAATGCCAGAGTGATTTCTAATGTTAGATTTCTCAATTTGACTGAATTAATCAATTATCAGCCATCACATGCTTATTGAATACCTGTTATTTGTAAAAAAGCATTGTGGGGAACCCAGAGAAATATGAGACATGGTCTCTGTCCCCATTGAGCCTAGGATCTGGTAGATAAGACTTGATAGAATGGGCGTCCATTGCTGGCAGCTGGACATCCATTAATCCTTCTCATGGTAACAATACTTAGGTTTTTCTGTAGAAAACCACCTGCCCCTCATGTTCAGTCCAAGATGGTTTGTATTCTGTTGGTGACAATCCCACTCTAGTTCCTGAGTGGACTTGTGGTTCAGCCCCAGCCAATTAGAGCACTGACTTCCTGGACACAGACTGGTTCAGGGAAGTGCACAAGACCCAGTCAGAGCAAATGAGACCCAGTGAATTTTGCTGAGCCTGCTGCCTTTCCCACTTTACTTGAACCCAAAAGGAGATAAGGCTGAAGTTGTAGTTAACGTATTGCCACCACAGAGAAATGCCTTTCTGTTCTGCAAAAGGAATCCAATTACAGAAGAGGGGAGAGAGAGAGAGAGAGAGAAAGAGAGAGAGAGAGAGAGAGAGAGAGAGAGAGAGAGAGAGAGAGAGAGAGAGAGAGAGAGAAATGTCCTAGTGACTACTGGAGCCACAGAATGAAACCATATTTGAACTCAGATTTTTAGTTATTGAGCCAACAAATCTGCTTCTTGCTTAAGTCAATTTGGGTTGAGTTTTCTGTTCCTTGTGACACCAAAAGAATCTTAACTGATGCATTTAATAATAATTCATGAAGAGGGAGATCACCAAAAACCAAACCAAACAACAACAACAAAAACCACCACCAGCAAGAAACCAAACTTCAAAACCTTGTGAAATAACAAATAGAAATATGTGGTGGTTGGCTAATGAGCAGTGTGGATACTACACAATAATTGTGAGCAGACAAAATAGAGGTCCCTATTCCAGGAACAGGTGCTTGTAAGGTGCAGCTCCTCTCGCCCTGTTTTCCTCTGCAACTGACATGCACCCTTGTTGGCATGGAGGGCTGTCACGCAGTTTTGGGAACCAGGTGGTTGGTCACATAAACTCATGCCAGCTCTCAGGTGCCCTTCCTTACCAATGGGAGAGACATTGGTTCAGATAAGCTAGAGTGATGGGCAATCCAAATATAATTTAATGTTAGTTTAAAACTCAAGTCTTATGAGGTGCTGAAACTTTGTGGTAAATTTTGCCCAGCCAGCCTCCACCACATTCTGACTTATTTTCTCTGTATATGTCCTCCTCCTAACTCCTATCGGCGTATGTTGTTTGACATCAGCCTTGTGTATAATTCTCCTGGTGTTCTTTGGCAGACTACGCAGGAAGAGCAAAAGACCTTGCAGAACACATGCCCCACTTCTGTGACTTGTTTCCACTGAGATGACTGCTGGTTTCTATTCAGCACAAATACCTAAATTACTAATTCATACTGGTGGCAAAATATAGCCATTGGCCTATAAAAAAATTTAAAAATTTACAAGATATCAACACATCACTTTGAGAAGCCTTGTGAAGTACCACCAGTATCTCGTCTTCATTTTAAGATCCCTCGCATGAGTTTGTGTTAGTTCTCTTCTCTTTTTAAAGTCAAAGATCACAACAGTGGGTTTATTTTTATTTTATTTTATTTTTTGAGACAGAGTGACACCCTGTTGAGCAGGCTAGAGTGCTGTGGCATCAGCCTAGCTCACAGAAACCTCAAACTCCTGGGCTCAAATGATCCTCTTGCCTGAGCCTCCTGAGTAGCTGGGACTACAGGTGCATGACCACATTTGGCTCATTTTTTTTTTCTGTAATATTTTTTAGTAGAGATGGGTCTTGCTGTTGCTCAGGCTGGTCTCGAACTCCTGACCTCAAGCGAACCTCTCACTTGGGCCTGCCAGAGTGCTAGGATTACAGGCATGAGCCACTGTGCCCAGCCTAACAATGGGTTTAATTAATTACTCTCCCTTTCCTGCTTACATGCCTGGATCCCCTGGTGGTGTCTATGAGGCACAATTTGGAAAATGAAACACCAGAAACACACATTTCTCTATAATTATTCCTATGCACTCTGTCTTCGTTATTGCCACTGATTAGCTATATTGGGTCAGAACTGCCAAATCTCTTATTCACATTCATATTTGTTTTCTTTTATAGATTATCTGTGTTATATAAATTGCATGTCTTTTTAGAAGAGTATAGGAGGTACAGGGATGAAAGTATTGGTTCAGGGAAGGAAATTGATGGCAAATACTTTTTCTGACAAATAGGGTTTGTTGTGAACAGCCAACATGTTGGCTTAGCATCACACCAGACCATTCCCCTGAAAAGCAAATAAATTTTTGTTTATGATAACCCATTGCTTTTTTTGTCAGTATTCATTCACTGATTGCAGGTGAATTTGAACCTGATTTTGATCCTAAACTTTTTAGAGATACTGTAGTGACTGTTTTGTCAAGATGTTTGGCGTTGATTCTCTTTCCTGCACCAGCTATTTCATTTCTGTACCTACTATATGCTTGCTAAAAAGGCATGCAATTTGTATGATGAAGACAATCTCTAAGAGGAGACAAATAAGAATGTGAATAAGAGATTTGGCTGTCTGACCCGACACAACTAATAAAGCCTGCTTTGCCTCAGGCGGAGGCTGAGGCCCCCACATTCACAGGCCATGACAAATCAGAATGAGAGAACCTATCCTTTGTGTCCAATTCTGTGGTGTAGATTAAGACCTAGCCATAAAACCAGCACTGGTTTCTGCTCCTGATGACACCATTATCATTTTTAAACTTATCATTTATTCATTAAAGCAATCCCAGAGCTTATGGGGTCGTTGACAGACCATAAATACAAACATTAAAAATAAATCGTACAAGCAAAGTCCTCGAGAGCTGCCTGGGACTTCAAGATCAACTGGTCCAATCCCCTGTTGCAGTGATACAGTCATCAGATTCTTTACCTCTGTCCACATGTCTTCATTTCTGAAATCCCATTTAAAATGAACACCTCCATAAGAGTTTGAGTAGAAGGTCTTACTCTTTCATCTGGACCAAGAGATAATGTGTCCCACAGCTTGCTATCACTTTGGAGCACCTCAGCTGGGACCTCTCTGTTTCAGAATGCGGGGCATGTCCACCCACAGATCTCATACCCTCTGGTCTTCTCAGGCCCAGGCTGAACATGGTGAGTTCTCCCCAGCTTTCTTCTTATGTTGGGTTTGCTGGTTCTCTGGCCATTGACATCAACGAGCTGTGTATCTTTTCAAAATATCCATGCTTACCCTTAATCGATACGTAGTACTGGACACAATGATAGCAAATTACCATATTGAATAGCAAGATGAAAATCCTTTCACACATACACACATTGCTCCAAGTTATGTGATCTCACACAAGTAACAACTTCTCTGGGCTTCGATTATATTTTATAAAATTGGGGGATGGATTAGGCGATCTCTACAATCCCTTGCATGGATCTGTCCTGATAGATGAAGACTGAATACTTACACTTTCTGAATGAATAAAGGAAGCAATTGTTCTTGGATATTCCCTGACAAATTGAAACATTTGAGGAGGATAGAAGAAAATAAAAGGCTATAAATCTCTTCCCTGAAGCAATTTACCTGTGTAGTTTATGAGCCTGATTTCCTCTCTTTTAGGAAACATTACTTGTAATCTTTGGACATACTTAATTGGTGAAATAAAAGCTCTTGATGAACTGAATAGCATGTTACAAAAAGGTCTAGTTTAAGTATTTTAGAACTGAAAGCTTGATTTTAGTTCCTGTTGCCAATATTATCTTTGATGCAATTCATTTCCCTTTGCCCCTGTTTCGCCACCAGTAAACAGAGATCTCAGGCTACTTTACAGGAAGTTTATAAACCAAATGAGGTACTGGATGTGGGTTCTACCACATGTATAGTATAGAAAGATTTGCAGTTCACAGTTTTTTATCCTGTGAAGATGTTCTGAACTAGATTATATCCTCTTGACAGTAGAGGTCAAGTCTGGCATTCCCCTCTGACCTTCCCCTCTGTCCACGGTAGCGTTTACTAAGACTTGGTGAGTGACTGACGGTATACCAGGAACCCCTGGGCTAGGTCAAGACATTCCCCCTTTTCTAACATCAGCCTTAAAATAAACAAAAAACAAACAAACAAAGTTTTCTGATAGGGAACTTGAGTTTTACCTTGGTCTTTTTTTTTTCTTTTTGCTATCAACAATCATAGTGAACAAATTTATCATTCTACTTATGTTTGAAGGGAGAGAAAAAAGGAGAAACAAGGATGGACAACCTTCGGAGCACCACATGTGAAATATAAAGGCCAGAGTACACTTGTTCTTTTATCAAACTAGAAGATGTAGTTTTCTAGCCATTTATATTTTGTGACTATAAAAAGTTTCAGATGAAAAATGAGTGATGAGGCTATGGAAGATGCTTACAACATTATTTTCATTGTTCAAAAAACCCAAATCAGCCTAAGCTAAAATGTCTTCCTGATGTCCCTAAAATATTCCATCTTTGGACAGAACCATTAACTATTTTTAAAAAGCCAATAATCAATAACTCTTAATTTGTTGCACTGACATTTGTGTAGGTTTCATCTAGAGGAAATTAATTAGAAAGAAAATGGTTTCTCAGCGATTGGTGAGAGGAAGGGAGTCCGTGGCAAGATAAGTTTGACCCTGTGTCGTGGAAATATTTTAATGAGGTTAAGCCTCAGTGCATTTGGATCTGGCTGCTTGTTGAGTGTGCACTGACATTTCTAATAGGCTACTAGAGGCTTCCGAAATGGGCCAATGACTTTGAAGGCATTTCATGGGTCATTGGTGATCTAGGAGGATAGAGATAGAAACAGGACTGAATAAAACGTGTGTGTGCATATATATATGTAAGTATGTATAAGTGTGTGTGTGTGTGTGTGTGTGTGTATATATATATATATACACACACACACACATATATGTATGTAAAGTAAGAACCTGGGAAAGGGAGTTGTGAAGAACAGTCTCCCCAAGAACACAGCACTCCTTCCTCCACATTTCTTAGCTGAGATACCTTAGTTTCTGAACACTGTCAACTGAAGTGAGGTCAGATCCCGATTTGCTGGCACCAAGGGGCACTAGCCTTCTATGAGGAGCTCTCTGAACAGCCCTGGTTATGACATTCACAAGGGATAACCAGAAGACTGGGCAGGGATATTCATTCCAGAGACCTTAGGGAACAGCACTTGCTTTAATTGCTTCAGGAACCCTTCCTGTCAATGAGACTAATAGGGTTAGACAGAGAAAATACTGGCAAGACTTGATCAAATGCATTGAATTTCCCCCTCAGCATATAATTAGGTTAAGAGGAGTGATTCAGAGTAAACCCAAGGTGCCAACTCATCATTAACCAAAGTCTCCAGGGAAGATCTTAAGGGCCTGGACAGCGAGGTTTTCAGCACTGGGGTTGCAGCGTCACCTGGAAGCAGATGCTGAATCACCTGGCAGGTCAGTTTTGCTCAGGTTCAGGGACTGGTGAGGGGCAGTGGAGACCGAGTGCGGGGGGACCCCTGATCACAACAGGATTGCCCTCTTTTGAAACATCTTTTCCAATTTGGGTCCTCTTTCTCCTCCCTGTTCTACCTCACTTTCCCTCTTGGACAGACTTAGAAGGACACTTTGTATTGAGCAAGGGCTCTTCCAGCAGATTAGAAGATGACAGCAGCAAGTGAAAAGAAGAGAAGACTTTAAAAAACCCCACAAGAGCTGTGGCCCAAAATACAGAAGAATACATCTAAGATTTACATAGAGGCTTACAACACGAGGGGAGCAAAGACATGGTTTTGGGAATCACCAGGGTGCCTGCTGCCTTTGTGTTCCCATTCAGGGTGATAACGGTGATAAGAACAAACATTTATTTTGCAATCACTACATGCCAGGTACTGTGCTAAGCATTTTACTTGCGCTACCATCTTTTAATGCTCATCTCAATCCCACAAAACACTTTATAGAAAAGAGAATAGAGGCACAGAGAGTTTAAGGAACTTAACCAAAGGTCACACAGTTGGGAAGTGGATGAAGCCAGTATGAGTGCACTTTCCTTCCCGGTTACATCAGCTGTGAGCAGCCTAAGTTGGCCTAACTGCTAGAGAACATCTCCCTATGGCAGAGTGTTAAAGGGATAAATGATGGCTTCCTAGAGGGTCTGGCATGTAAGATTCAAAAAGAAAGTTAGCACACTGAAAACCCTGACTTAAGCATTATACAATGTTTTTATGTAACCAGAACATTTGTACCCCTTAATGTTTTGAAAAAGAAATTTAAAAAAAGAAAGTTAGAAAGAAAAATAGTCCAAAAAGATGAGGGGAAATTAATATCAATGATGGTGATACATGACACAGTGGAGAAAGAAGTTCTGCACCATTAGAGTTGCCCAAGTGTGAGACTCTTAACAAGGAGGATAAATCTGGACCCTTTAACAACACCTCTGCAGGGGCACGTGCAACACCAGGCAGGCATGAGGGTGACAGGAACCTAGATACTGCTCCAGGAAAATGGTGTGTCTTGCAAGTTGGGGAGGACGTGAGTACACTGACATGTACAATGGGATGTGTCTCAATTGGAGGTGGGCTGCCTTCTAGGATCATAAATGCAAAATGTGATGAAACAGCCTGCCAGAATCTGAAAACATACATCACCTCCCTATTCTGTTGATTTGCCTGACTTCATTTCTAAATATTAATTTATCCCCCGCTGCGTGCCAGGAGCTGGGGAGACAAAAGTAGATAAGGTAGCAACTCTGTCTTCCAGGAGCTCAAGTTTGAAAAGATACGTAAAACAAAAAATTGCAGAGGAAGGAAACCTGGTCTTTTGTTGTTGTTGTTGTTGAGACAGAGTTTTGCTCTGTCCCCCTGGGTAGAGTGCAGTAGTGTCATCATAGCTCACTGCAACCTCAAACTCCTGGGCTCAAGTGATCCTCCTGCCTCAGCCTCCCAAGTAGCTGGAATTACAGGCATGCACCACCATGCCCAGCTAATTTTTCTATTTTTAGTAGAGATGGGGTCTTGCTTTTGGTTAGGCTGGTCTCGAACTCCTGAGCTCAAGCGATCCTCCTGCCTCGGCCTCCCAGAGTGCTAGGATTACAGGCATGAGCCACCTCGCCCAGCCAGGAAACCTGTTCCTGATGCCGTAAGGGAGGCATATGCATGTCACAGTTCAGTGTCAGAGGGGGCAGAAGTCAGCATCATGTGGGGTGGTGTTTGAAGTTCTGTGGAAGCAGAGAAGAGGGGAGAATATTTTGCAAAGAAAAAAGGAGAAATAGGGTCCTCAAAAGGATTTGCAGTTCTGAGTAAGAAGTTGAAAGTCTGGAGAGCAGAGAGAGAATTTTCTTTTTCCATGTTGGCCTGTTAAAAGAAAGGAGGCCATGGCCAGTGAAGAGTAGACTATGGATGATGTTGAAGAGAAGACTTTGCTTTCCTGGCTCACTGAAGAACTGATGAATAATGGCCAAGGACACATGCTAAAGCTGTGGTTGATTAATGGCCACAAGCTTGCTATAGAGACTTTCAGCCTGAGTAGAAGAGAGAAACACCTCGACACGCTTAGAAAGCTGGACCAATGAAAAAGCAACATGGCTCAGTGGAAGCAGTGTATGATGCGGAGTCAGACATAGGGTTTTTAACTCAGGTTTTTACAATTAATTAGTTATGCAACCTTGGACAATTGATTTCCCCTCTCTGGGCCTTAGTTTTGCTTCACTGTAAAATGAAGGAGTTGGACTAGAGACTACTAAGTTTCTTTGCTGTGGTATATCCTAATTTTCTTTTATTTGAATTCTCTGTGCAATGGATTGAAAATAACACAGTTTTCGTAGGGTCTGGGCAAGACAACCGGCACACAGAAATTTAACACAGAAGAATAAAGGCATTCCACCAAGTGGAGTGGAGACCTGTTGCTTGGTCCTACAAGGTTGACAGAACCAGATGACATGGGAGAAAAGGAAGAGGAAAATCCTTGCAGTTTCTTAAGAAAGCCAAACTGAAGAGGAACCTCCAGGTGTGGTCCTCAGGAGAGAGGAGCAGAGTGCTGCTTTGATAGCCAACACTACAGCTTGGCCAGTCAAAGGGAGTCTGCAGGGCAAGGCTTGAAATACGGGACCTGAGGCTGGTGAGTGCAGGGTGGGGAGCTTCACCATTTCTAGAAACTGGATGTCTGTTATCTTCTTGGCTTGATCTGTTATTTAATCTCTGAGAGAGTAGACACAGCTGTGAGAGGACCTGCTTCTCTGAATTCAATTCTGGCCCCAAGGTATAGGAAAAAATGCTCAAGACAACAGGAAAAAAAAAAAAGTTTCTTAAAAATTGTTTTTTTGGGTAGAGTAAAAGTTTAAGAAACTATTAGCTCCATTACTGGGGAAAATCAGTACGATAGTCTAAAAAAGAACAACTTTTTCAAATAAGAGTTTACTCTTGTTTTGAGAGCCTCAGCAAAACCCTACAGCGTGGGTTGAGTTTACACAAGAGGAAACAAGCCCAAAGTGCAAAAGCCTGTGCCAAGGACCTAGGTCTTCTCACCCTCTCTGGGCATCACCTGCTAACCTGCTCACAGTTGGAAGAAGTTGCATGAATAGACATATTTTTATTCAATATAAAACAAGGACTTCCTCATTACAGAAAATATAGAAAAAGATAAAAAAGAAAATTAAAAACACCCCCATTTGAGATAACCATCATTATTTTTTAGATATTTTCTTTCTCACTTCTCATTTTGAAAAAATTCTAAGCTACAAAAGGTTGGAAGATAGTGAACCCCTGTTAACCCTTCACCCGGATTCACCATTTATTAAAATTTTGCAGCGTTGGCCTTATCTGTCTTTGCTATACTCTTTGAAAGCAATTGAGACCTGACATTTCACCCCAGAGTATATCAGCACGTATATCTTAAGAATAAGTTCGTATCCCTACAAAGCCACAATAAAATTACCACAAATATCAAAAATTTAATATTAATTTAATAATATTATCTATGAGTTAGTCTGTATTCAAATTCCCCAATAGTCCCCCAAATGTCCTTTGTAACCTTCTTAATTTGACCCAAGATCTAATTGAGTTTCATGTACTGTATTTGTTGTCATGTCTCTAGTATCTTAAACTGAAACAATTCTCCCACGTTTTTTTTTTTTTTTTTTTTTGGTCTTTCATAATGTTGACATTTTTGGAGTGTTCAGGCCAATCCTCTCTCAATAATTTTCAGATTTTATACTGATTATTAGATTCATGTTAGACATTTTTGGCAAGAATGCTTTGTACATTTTGGAGATTTAATTTTCTGTACTAAACCTGTATTGTTACTCTAATCACAAAACAGAATAATACATGTTATTATTTAAAACAGCTTTCAAAAATATTTTAACAATAGCATAGCCTTGGTGCCTAGCACTATGCCTAATATATTGTTCAATGAACTTATAAATGAATTTATGAACTTCCTCAATTGGTGATGAGCCTCTTGTCCTTGTAAGGATTCAAGCAGAGGCTGGATGACCCCTGAAGAAATGAGCTGAAGAGGAGATTTGGCATTGAGAAGAAGTCTTTCCCTTTGGTAGCTTTTCTGGAGAGGTTTTCCCTCATATTTTAAAGTAGAGCTTACTGTGAACATTATTTTTTCTTCTGTATCTTCCTCTTTTTCTTTCTCCCTCTGTTATTGAGTTCCTCCTTTCTCTCTTTCACCATCATTTTCATAGTTGCAAACTTCTCAGGACTTTACAAGCCTTTTTAGCTTGTGACGCCAAGAATGCCCCTTCATGCTCTCTTGGAACCAATGGGGAGTTGAACCGTCCCAGGGAAAACTAGGCAATAGACCCAGCCTAAGGAAGAGCTGTTCGTTCCAGAAAACTACTTCGGGATGCCCAGGTGGGCTTCTCTCAGCTGAGAGACATGAAGAGTCCCAGAAGTGATGGGGTGGCATAAGGAAAATACCTATCCCAGATTTCTTCCTATGTTGCTGCTATTACATTTCCTAGTTTTCTCAACAAATTCTGGACCCTAGGTTGACTTTAATTTCAAAGGGTCGTTTTGTAGTTTGTGCCTCTACTCAGTGCACAGAAGAATAGCTTGCATCTGCCTGTGTGGGGCTGTTACATTATTCCACTGGCTTTTTTTTTTCCCCAGGGCTTGCCTGGGTAATGTTCTTCCCTTACAAATTTCATCTCACTGCACTGTGCATCGAAACGATGCAGTTATGGAGCGCACAGGGAAAAAAATTATAATGCCATTAAAAGTTATCATAAATTTCAGATCAGCATCACTTCTAATCCGATACACAATTTTACTGCCTCTATAAAGTAGGTGATTTGCAGTGGTCTGAGGCGTCTCCTGGAGCGTTTTACTTCTTTTTAAATTAAACACACCAACTTTGTGCTGAATTCAGAGTGTGGACATAAAAAAGGGGGTAAAAAGGAGAGGGAAGGGACATCAGATGGGAATTGCAATTGAATCTTTATATATGCCATCTTGGCACTGTGGTACTAAATATAGTGCCAGGTAAATAGATGTGCTGAAATATTCAGAATAAAAAACAAATGTTCCAATAGCAGAAGCAGTGAGCCCCGAGAATGTTTCCACAGTGGGTGTGCTTAAAATAATAAAATACTGTTGTTTAAAACTACTCAATCCTGGAAAACCCTATGTTGTAAAAAAATATAGTGCTGGTATATATGTGAGGGGCTGTGTGTGCTGAACATATATATGTATATAAAAACTCCTAGGAAATTAAACAGAATGTAAGGGGCTTGATTTTACTGGTCGGAAGGTTACACTGATTATTTCTTTGAAGTACACTAACTCTTCCTGGAACTTTAGGGCATCAGAAGTTGTCATTTACTAAATGGCTACCTAATAAACTGAAATGTAATGTCCTCAGCAAGGGTTGACCCACTGGCCCACTTGCAGACATGTATACTCGTATGCATGGAGGTGGTCCGCACCCACGTGCTAGTACAAAAGAGAACTCCATGCTCAAGTTTTCTGGTTGATGGGGTTTAATTGACTTGTGGCATTTCTTTTTCCCCACAGCCTACACGCAATTGATCATTCTTAGCTACCAAAAACGTTTATTTAATGCCCACTTTATGCAGTACTCTGTGCTAAATACTGAAGATACAGAGAAAATAAAAGTAACCATAGGTCTACCTGAAAGGAGCTCACAGTCTAGAGGGGGGAGTTTACAGGACATAAACTCATGATGACTGTCGAACATGTTCAATGCTATGATGGAGGTAGGCACTCACTTGGGGTGTATAGAATAGAGGAAGTCACATGTCTCTCGTGATAAAGGGGAATACCTCGCCTTAGATCTCTTTCAAATTGGATCTAAGTTCTCCGGTCCAAACATTACCAGCAAAATAAATTGATCAGTCAACAAACAATATACTAAACAAATATGTATTGCTGGGCACAGTGGTGTGCACCTGTAGTCTGAGCTACCTGGGAGACTAAGGTAGGAGTATTGCTTGAGCCCAGGTGTTTGAGGCTGTAGTGTGCTATAATCATACCTGTGAACAGCCACTGCACTCTAGCCTGAGCAACATAGTAAGACCCCATCTCTAAAAAAAAAAAAAAATTTAGATAAAAAATATGTATTAAACTCTGGCTACTGTGTGTTATTCATTTCCATGCCTGCCCCTAGAGCTTGCACAGCAGGGAAAAATGAACTGAATATATTTTGAATGAATGAAGTCATCGATACAAAACAAATAATAATATCCAGCATGCAAAGCATTTTACATTGGAAAGGTACTCTTACTTTGATTATGTCATTTAATCCTTTACAATGAGGTAGGCATTATTTTAACTTTACAGATGAGGAACAAAGAAACTCTATGAAGGAAAGTGATTTTCCCCAAAGTATGTATTGGATTGGACTCCAGGTCATCTCGTTGCAAGTCCTGCCCTTGTTCTATACCAGCTGGAGTTTGTCTGATACACATGAGTCATGTGTTGGGTCTTTGGGAGGGCTGTGACAACATGTTGTATTGTTATGGCTGAATACCAACCTCTACAGTAGAACTAGTAGACACAGCAGAACTGGTGGTTGTAGAACTGGTAGACGCAGTTTCCTGTGAACTGTGATGAATAATAATTGCTGCTGTGATGCTATGATGCTGGCAATTTGGATATACCAAACAGAAGCCATAAAGTGCTTCCTTTAAGTGAAAAGGTGAAAGTTCTTGACTTAAAAAGGAAAGAAAAAAGTTGTATGCTGAGGTTGCTAAGATCTACAGTAAGAATGAATCTTCTGTTAATGAAATTCTGAGGAAGGAAAAAGAAATTTGTAATATTTTTGTTGTTGCAACTCGAACTTCAAAAGTTATGGCCACAACACATGATAACTTTTATTACAGTATATTGTTGTAATTGTTATATTATATTATTAATCTCTTACTGTGCCTAATTTATAAATTAAACTTTATCATAGGCATGTATGTATAGAAAACATAGTATATATAGGGTTTGGTACTATTGTGGATTCAGGCATTCACTGGGGATCTTGGAACATATCCCCCAACCCCAAGGTTAAGGGGGGATGCCTGTACCTGTTAGCACATTATAATCTCTTTCAGTCCTCACTACAACCCTACAAAGTAGGTACTATTATAACAGTATCATCCCTGTGAATTCAAGGCACAGAGGGATTAAGAAATTTGCCTAAGGTTAGGTAGATGAACATGCTGAGTTAGAATTCTGATCCAGACAATCTGACTCCAGAGCTTGCTACCTAGAGATAAGACATCATTTATTCACCTAGATGTGAATGGGGCTGGGTGTCCTCAGTATTACTGGAGGTAGGGGGCTGTGCTGAAAAATATTTGATGAGGGCGAGACATAACCTAACATAAGGAGAAGTTGCTCTGTTGTATATGAAGAATGAGTGAATGAGGTTGTTTCCAAGTATATGATATTTTTAGAGAATGATATATTACTAATCTCATGAAGGACAATTACACATTTGTATAAGTTTGTACCTGGAAAACAGGTTACATTTGTTGGCAAAGTGTTGGCAAGTTTGGAGCTCCTGATGTAAAATATAATCTATTGTGAACTCTAAGTACCTATTTATTAACTAATTAATGAATTTAATAAATTAATTTATCAAATGTTAAGTGCCTCCTACTGTACTAGATACTCTGATAGGTGTTCATTTTTCATAGTACCGTTGCCTTTAATGAAGTCATGCTATCTTACCCGAAACATACAGATGTTCAGCCTTTAAGTGTTTAAATAAACACCAAAGAATTTGGTAATGGCTCTTCCCTTCCATGAATATTGGGTGATATTTAGTTTTGACATGTAGCTAAGATTCTGCTTAAACACACACTGGAACTTGTTATATTTGGAATAAATGTGAAGCCTTATATCTTGCCTTCTTAAAGATGATGAACCTTGAACCTGAGCTTTGAAGACTGAATTTAGCTGGGAAGAAGAGCGGCTTCAGCTGTGGGACTATATCTTGTGTCTGGGAAATTCTTAGCTCTCTTGACATGTACTTTTGCCATATTACTACGGAGGGCTGGGATTCATGACAGCCTGAAGTCATGGGCTTAAATAAAAGTACAACTGGCAGTGATGGGAGTAGGGACAGGAAAAAAGAAGGCGACATTAATTAGCCGTTAACTAATGAACTCATTAATTAAACAATAATTCATTTCACTAGCTGTGTGTGATTTTGGAATAACTTTCCAACTCAGCCTCTCTCAACCCCTATTTTCTTATAGATAGAATGAGTCTGGTAATACCCTAATCACAAATTTTTTCCAGAATATAGATATAGCCTTTTGTTATTCTTCATAATTATGAAAAATTTACCAAGTGGTCTATTTCAGTTAACAACTTGGTTAAAAATGAGTACTATAGTTATACAATTGGGATTCTATACCTAAAAAGTTACTGAATAAATGTTTTTTCCCCCACTCCACCTTTTAAAAAAGCAGGACTGTATAGAATAGTCGCTTCTTTGTCAGGGAACTTGCATGATGGCATGCTTACATCTTTAATGACAATTTTGATGATCTTGATGTCACTTTTTGTTAACTGGGAAAGACTAAGAATCTATCACTCAGTAGGAAATATCAGACCTCTCTCTTTTTACGACTAGCTTTATTGAGGTTTAATTGGCATACAATAAACTGCATACATTTAAAGCTCACAATTTGATAAGTTTGATATACGTATAATACACATGAAACCATCAACACTATAAAAATAATGAATATATCCATTACCCCCAACTATTTCTCTCTGCCTCTTTTTAATTTCTCCCTTTCACCCCTCCCCGACTCACCCCATCTCCAGTCAGCCACTGATCTGCTTTCTGTCCCTATAGATTAGTTGTATTGTCTAGAATTTTATATAAATATAATCATATAGTATTTACTCTTTTATTGCCTTGCTTCTTTCACTTAGCATTATTATTTTGAGATTTATTCGCGTCATTGCATATATCACTAGTTCATTTCTTTTTATTGTGAAGCAATATTTCATTGTATAGGTATGTCAGTATGTCTGTATTCATTCATCTGCCAATGGACATCTAATTCTTAGCTATTACAAATAAAGCTAGTATGAATATTTATACACAAGCCTTTGTGTGGATATATGTACTTTATTTCCTTGTGTAGATTCATGTTTCCATCTGGTTCATTTTCCTTCTATGTAAAGGATCTCTTTCAACATTTTTTTTGATAGTGCAGGTCTGTTGGTGATTAATTTTTTCAGCTTTTCTTTTTCTCAAAAATTTTTTCCTTCTTTTCCCTTTTCAAATCCACTTTGTTTTATCAAAGATATTTTTGCTGGGTATAGAATTCTATATTGATTTATTTTCTTTTAGTATTTTAAAGATTGATCTATTATCTTCTTGCTTTATGCTCTTTCTGAGAAGAAATCTGCTGTCATCCTTATTTTTATTCATATGTATGTAATGTGCCTACATATTTCTTCTGGCTGGTTTTAAGTCTTCTTCTTTGTCATTTATTTTCAGTAATTTGTTTATGAGGTGCCTTGACATAGTTTTCTTTATTTTTCTTTTGCTTGGATTCATTGAGCTTTTTGTATCTGTGGGTTTATAGTTCTTAACAAATCTGAAAAATTTTCAGCCATTATATCTTCAAATATTTTTTTCTCCTCTCCCTTCCACCTTCATGGACTCCAGTTACACATGTGAATAAGCTCTTGAATTTGTCATTCAGCTTACTAATGCCCTTTTAAATTATTATCATTTTTTCTCCATGTATGCCATTTGGGATAGTTTCTATTATTATGTCTTTAAGCCTACTCATCTTTTCTTCTGCTGCTAATCCCCCTTCCTCACTGTGTGTGTGATCTTAGACATTATAGTTTTGATCTTGTGAAGTCTGATGTAGGCCCTTTAAAAAATCCTCTATATATTTACTTAAGTTTTTGATGTGTGGAATAAAAACTGTCCTAATGTATTTGATTACTAATTCCAGTATGTGTGATCAATATGAGTTGGTATAGATTGATTGATTTTTTCTACTTATTTGGATTGTATTTTCCTGCATGCATGGTAATTTTTCCTTTTCATGTTTAGTAATTTTTGATTTGATGATAGACATCATGTATTTTATCTTGTTTGGTGCTGGATATATTCTTGACTTTTGTTCTGGGATTCAGGTAAGTTTACATGTAAACAGTTTGATTCTTTGGGGTCTTGCTTTTAAGATTTGTTAGGTGGGACCAGAACAATTGACTATAGTTGTTTGGGTGTATTTCTAGACTTTTTATTCTGTTCCATTGACTTATGTATTTATTCCTTTGCCGATACTGCGTTGTCTTGACTTCTGTAGCTTTGTATCAAGTCTTCAAATTGGCTAGTATGAGTCCTCCAAATTCATTATTCTTTTAAAAATTTATTCTGATTTATTTGCCTTTCTATATACATTTTAGATGACTACTGGGATTTCGATCAGAATTGTGTTAAATCTATAGATAATTTTGCAGAAGGATTGACGTCTTTATTATTTGAATCTTCCAAGCCATTAATATGGTATAACTATCCATTTATTTTGATTTTCTTCAATTTCTTCATTAGTACTGCACCCTTTCTCCTCTCCTCTGGGACTCAGATGACATGAATATTAGACCTTTTGCTATTGTCCCAAAAATCCTGAAGTTATTTTTATTTTTTAAAATCTTTTCTCTATCTTATTCTGATTGGATACTTTCTATTGAACAGTCTTCAAGTTTAATGACCCTTTTCTCTGTCATCTTCATTCTGGTATTGAGCCCATCCTGTGAGTTTTTATTTTCAGTTATATTATTTTTAAATGCTAAAGTTTCCATTTGGTTTTTAAAAATATCTTATGTTTCTTTGCTGAGACTTTTTATTTTTCCATTTGTTTCAAGAGTGCCCATGACTGCTTTTTGGAGAACTTTTTAAAAAATATATAATAACTGTTCTAAAAACTTAATCACATGATTCCAACATTTGTGTCATCTTGATATTGGTGTCTTTGATTGCCTTTTCCTATATGAGCTAAGATTTTTCTTGTTTGTCACATGCTGCATAATTTTGCATTATATCCTAGATATTTTGAAAATGAGACTCTGAGTCTTATTAAATCCTGTGGAGAATGTTGATATTTTTATTTTAGCAGGCAGTTGATCTGGATAGGTTTAGGCTGCTAGTTCCAATCTGCCTTCTGTGGGCTATGGTTCTAATATCTTAAATTTTCAAAGCCTTTAGCAATACTATTTGGATCTGGCCTATATGTGTGCCACCCAGTGGAGTCTGAATGATGGTCTATTTGTTCAGTTCTCAAATTCCTTGGTATGCAGCTTAGGATTAGATTCCAAGCATGCTTGGGGGTGAGCCCAGGAGTTCATAACAACTACATAGGTTTATTTTCCCAAGACACTCCCTATTTGCCCTCTTTCTGGTAATTTTTTGTTCTTGGGGACTCTCCTTTTCAGCCCTCCACCCAGAAAGTTTGGGCTTTGGTTACTCTACCTGCTGCCTGCCTCTGCTACTGCTCCTGTTCAGAACTAAGTGACAAGGGTGCCCTATCTTCTTAGGAACACAGCACCATTGGTAGGAGAAGAAGATTGCCCTCTCAGTTTTGGCTCCTGAGGTCTTCTTTTGCTGTCTTTGCTGCTGCCAACATGAGCTTGCTTGGAGGCTAGAATGCTGAGCATTAGGAGTTCCGTTTCTCATTTCTGGAGCCAGAACTAGAGCTCATAGAGCTTTCTTTGTACCTGGGTACCCACTTCTCGAGTTTGCACTACATTGAAATCAGGTTGGGGTATGTTAACAGGAAAAAAAGGTAAAATCACTGATTCTTCAGGGATACTTTGAATTATGGTCTTCCTGCTACTATTCAGTTCTCAGAGTTTTCAAATAGCTGCTCCATGCATTTTTCCAGGTTTTAAAGCTGCATTCAGTGGGAGAGCAAGGTAGAGTGTGCTTGCTTCCTCTTACCCCAAACCAGAAACTTCAATTCTATTTTTATGTAAGTTTTTCCCATAATTCTTAAAACACCTGTAATTCTAATGTTGTTTATCCCATCTCTGGCTTCAGAGCAATAGTATTTTTCTTTTTTCTTTCTTTTTCCTTTTTGTCTCCTCTATATTCCAAGATAGCTCGTTCTTCTTCTACATGAATGATTGTAATATTTTTAAAGAAGTTCTTTTTATTGTTTTAAAGGAGATTTTCATGCTATTCATTAATTTTTAGTTTCTTTTTAATAATTTCTCACTTCACATATCTCCCTTTTATCTCTTTCTGATTCAATTGTACCTTACGGATTTCTGTTCCTGTTCTACAGAGGTCCAATCTTCTAGTATCCAATTAAGACCATTGAATAATTTTCTAGGAATATATTCTAGGTCCTACAGGAAATCCTTTTCATAGTCTTCTCTTGCTTTGGAAATTCAGGATGCTATTGTTTCTTTTCTTTCTTACTTTTATTTTCATTTTCTTTCATCATCTTCTTCTTCTTCTTCTTTTTTTTTTTTTTTTTTTTTTTTTTTTACAGTTTCTCCCTTTAAGAAGAGCAAATTGTTCTAAATCTAGTGTCTGCCAATAGATCCAATACATAAGTTCCACATGGTCTCTGTCCCTACTCACTCTTTGGTCAAATTCCTTCTTAAATCTGCCTCAGAGGGCAAGTTGATGTAGGTATCTCCTCGACAAATTCCAAGTGCCCACTGGGCTTTTCTCAAGGTAAGGTTGAGAGATTTAGCAAAAAAAATACAAAACACCAAGTTATATTTGAATTTCAGATATATCAAACATAATTGTATTAAAAAGTTATTAGCTCTTTATGAGAAATTCAAATTCAGTTAGATGACCTGTATTTTATTTGGCAACCATAATCCAGAGTGATTGTTGGGCCAGAATTAAATAGGCACCCATTAAATTAAATCATTGCCCATTTCATCTATTTACCTCCCTAACAAGGGAATCAGAGATAGTTCATGAAAAGTCACTGTCCCCAAGATGCATTGCCACTCATATGTTCCTTTCCTTTTCTTCCCTATAAGACAAAAAAATATCTGTGGCATTTTTTCTGAGCAGTCACAGGTGATGAATTTAGGCTAACATAGAGTATTAGGCTTCCTTCACATTGATCACTCTTATGCTACTGTGGCCCTGATGCCATTCTTAGAAGATCCTACTTAAAAACCATAGATTAAGCAAAAATCAGAGCCAAGTTCCTAGAGGAGCATTTGGAAATCATAGTCTCCAGTACGTAGGCTAGACAGTGAACACGTGAGAGACAAAAGAGGAAGAAAAAGACTGTTTGGTAAATAATAGAGATAGCAAGAAGATAGAGAAGGTTTGGATTGTTTATCACCTTCAATGAACATTCCAAACAGTTTTGGAACAGTTGGGGTAGGATGGGGAAAGGCTTAGCACAAACAAAACAATTAGCAAACTAAGATGCAAATAATTATACGCCCCAGAGCTTGACAGCTACAAGAAGAACAGGCTGTGTGTGCTTGGGAGCCAGGGCACAGAGTGTGGCTGGCTTATTTGGGTTTGGAAAAGTCAGAGTAGAACTCTAAAGAATGGAAAATATGATATGTTTGAGCTAGTGTTTAAGGCTGTGTCAGCACTTCTGACAGACAAAGGGTTAATAGCCTTAATCTATAAGAAACGCCTACCAATCAATAAGAATAAGATAAGCCCAGCAATTGAAAAATGGGCAAAGGACATGAATAAATGACAAAAGAAAAAATACAAGTAGATAATAAATGTATGAAAAATGCCTAACCTCATCAGCATTCAGTGATAAGCAAATAAAAACAAGATACAATTTTCTGCCTATTCAATTGGGAAATACTTTTAAAGTGGTTTAAATGGAAATATCCAGTATTGGTGAGAAGCGGAAGATGGGCACCCTTACATACTGCTTGTGGGAGGCCAAATTGATTCTATATTTCTGAAGATACATTTGGAAATAGTATGTACCAAAAACTTTAAAATGGTTTTAAACTCTTGATGAGGTAATAATACCTCTGGAAACTTATCATTAGGAAATCATTATAGATGCACACAAGGCTCTATATCCAAGGATATTCTTTGCAGTATAATTTACAATACAAGAACAACGACAAGAAGGAAACCACCTAAATGTTCTGTAGAGCAGAAATGGAGGGGGCACACAGTGGGTGGAATGCTAGAGAGCTAGTAGAAGTTACGCTGTCAGAGAATGTTTAATCACACAGGAAAATGCTAAAGAGTCATTGTGAAGTTATTATACAAATGTGAGTAAAATCACCAAAAAGCAGCATACATAATATGAATCTAATATTGTGGAAAAAGTAGATAACTATATAGAAATATACTGGAAGGAAATATACTCTGTGATGTTAAGCATAGATAACTTTGGGTAATAGTATTATGAGTGATTTAAATTTGTATATGTTAATATATATTAACCTGCACTAATTTTACATTCTTTCTTCAAAGAACAAGCATTACCTTTACAATCAGCTAGAAAGAAATAAAATATGTATACATATTAAAAATATGTGTACATATGTAAGTGTGGTGAGAATTAACAAATAAAATAATTACTTAACAACTTGCATTGATGAAAAGAACAGCTTAACTTAATATTTGATTTTTCAACTGGTTGCTAAGGTGTTGTGTACACATGGTTCAATAGGATTTCTGTCTTTGGGAGTTTTGAAGCCCCTGGTTAGAGCCGGGTAAGAAAATACTTATTATGACATGTATATTCTATGAATTCCTTTTCAACCTCCAAGTTCAGGTAGCACCCCATCTTTGTGAAGGTATTCTTTTCTCCTTTGTGAAGGAGTTCTTTTCTCCACTTTGCTATTCTTTGGTCAGTCTGCTCCATGTAGCTCTGAGCATGTTGTGTCAGGGACCTTGACTAACTCATCTTAAATTTGGGGGCCTAACTCTATTGATGACAGATAGCAGGTGCCTAAACAATGTTGGTTAGATTATGAGTGAATGAATAAATGAATATAGGGAAATGGCTCTCATTAGACAGTGTTTCAGCAAATAAAATGTAGTACCCTTACAGGAATGACAGTGTGAGAATTTTAACTCAGTGCAATTTTTTTTTTATTTCAGCATATTATGGGGGTACAGATGTTTAGGTTACGTATGTTGCCTTTGTCTCCCCTCCCCCGCTAAGTCCGAGTTTCAAATATGTCCATCCTTCGGGTGGTGAGCATTGCACTCTTTGTGTATGCATATACCCCTCCTCCCCCTCCCCCCTCCCCCCTGCCCAACATCCAATAGATGTTATTCTTGTATGTGCACTTATGTGTTGATCAGTTAATACCAATTTGATGGTGAGTACATGTGGTGCTTGTCTTTCCATTCTTGGGATACTACACTTAGTAGCAATTTGTAGTTTAGTTTGACTCAGTGTAATTAAACAGACACTAGACATTGGAATGATCCAGATTTGAGGTTAAATATAGGATTTGTTATTTCATTGTTGTGTGATGCTGCACAAGTCATTTAACTTATCTGAGCTAATTTTTCTGATCTGTAAGATGGGGTTGATGTTACCTATCTTCTTGTGAGGATTAAAAGTACTAATGAGTGTACACAGAAGACTTCATACAGTTCCTGGTGCATAATTCCTACTCAATTAATAGTAGCTAGTGATGATAATCATCAGAAATGATGTCAAAACTGATAAAATAATTTCCTTGTAAAATCCTCAATCAACTGGCTAAATGAATTTCCTCCTTAAAGTGATTGTTTTCTTTTCTTTTTGAATTTACTGTAATGATTTGGATATACATCTAACTCTAAAAGGCATCAAAGACAAGAGAACCATCTCTCACTATCCCCTTCCTCTATGCCTTTCTGCCAGCAAATTCCCCATTTCTAAAATTTTGAGCCTCAAGATCTGACTTTATATATTGACATCACACCCTACTTTACGCTAGCTTTGCTTTCAAAGTAGCTCAGAGAATGTGGATGAAATCGGCCCTTTGTCCTATGATTTTTCCTCTTTGGTTTTAGCACTGGAAGCTGCTGGTCAGTGTCTTATCCCTTACTTGGCTTTGCGTTTGGCATATTTAGGAAAGGGGGCAGACCCCCAAATCCCTGACTGGGAGGTGAAAAATTGGGTCCCAACCTGCAGGAGACCCACCAGCTGTTTGTAAGGAGATACTTGGCTGAGATTTGGAGATCATAGCGGTGTACTTTTGTCTCCTGCAGTCTCAGAGAAATGGAATTCTGAGGGCGAGTCCAGCAGGGCCCACTGTAGTTTTTCTCTCTGAGTCACTTCTTTTCTTTGTTTGGATTTCAAGGTTAAAAAAGTCAGGATTCAAGGATAACTATGAAAGATCAACTGGTAAATGTGTTCACCATGAAAGAAAAAGGAAGCCAAATGAATGTTAAAACCTTTTTTTGAAGCAGGACAGAAACAACGCTTTTGATCCTTTATCATGGAACAACAAAAAACGTTCTCATGATCTACATGTGTTCAGAGCATTCCTAGATTCCTCTATGTGCATGAGGGTGTCCATATGTCTGTGCACAGACACACATGGTCAGATTCACACACACTTCCTTTTCTCTAAAAGCTGTATTTTCCTCCTACATGTTTCTTTTTTTATTTATTTCTTTTCTTTTTTCTTCTTCTATTTTTTTGATATTTCAAAGCTGGCAGTTCAGGAAATGGCTGGAACTGCCACATCTCTGTTCTTGCTAAAGAAATCAATGCTAATCCTATTACTGGCAGTTATCACCTATCCCAGAACTCACAGCTAAAAGAAAAAAAACACACCGAGATGTCAAAGTAAGAAAAAAGGGCTGGGAAGGAGGGGGGCGCCCTTCATTCACTTTCAAATACTGATTGTTTTTTCTCTCTCTTCTTTTTTGATCATCTTTTTTGTCTCATGTTAACAGAGGGACCAAACTACAAAACACCTGTGCTCATGCATTACTGGTCTGATTTAAAACCACATAAGTCAGAGAATGGGCTCTAATTTAGATTTATCTTTCTCTACCATGCCTTGACAAAGCACTGATAAAGAATATTATTTTATTAACAACAATAATAACGACACATACCATTTAATGATCACTGCGGGCACTGTGCTAGGTGCTTTCTGTAGATCATCTTATGTAATACAACATGGCTGTGACCTAGGAATGATCAGCATTCGCATTTGAGAGCTTTAGAGACTAAAACATGAGGTTTCTCGTTTGTGCGGAGTCCCAAAGGTGGGAAGAGGTGGAGCGTGGTTCTGTACCCAGACCTGTGGATTACAGCATGGTCCTCAGGCTCTTCACATGGTCCTCCTCCACCTCTGGCCCTCCTTGGCAGGGCAGCTTGGGAAGTGACAGGGAAACATTTAAAATTGGGAATTTGCTGTTTCTGAGCTTTCAGGAAGTGTTTTAGAAACTCAACCCAGCTTGATACCTTTGTGTTCCTCGCTTCTAACAATAAAGGCCATTTTCACGTATGCATCTCTCATTCCCGCCTTTGGGATCCAGTGCATCGTAAGATGGACACAGCTATATATGCTTGGGAATCTTTATAAAATAACATGAAGGACCTAATTTAACTGGATTAACAGACCAGAGTCCTTAAATTGACAACCTACACATGTTCCTAGTCTGAGGCTTAAACTTGGAGTAGCAAAGTTAGAGGCAATTAGAGCAGTGTGGATATCACCTGTGAGCTTATTAGCACTGTAGAATCAAAATCTGCATTTTCACAAGATTCTTCAGGTGATTTGTATGCACATTTAAGTTTGAGAAGCACTGGTCTATGATATTCTCTGTCCTGTTGAAGAAAATATCCTTAATGTTAGGACCCTGTCCTTTCCCCTGCGCCCTGCCCCCAGCACTATATTTGGTATACAATGGGGGCTCAAAATTGTTCAAGGAATGAATGAACAAATGAACTGCCTACTTTGTCAATTGATGGGGAAGAAAAACTCATGGGAGCTGCTCACATTCAGAAATTGTGATAAAGTTGGTGCAAGAGCAACTGAGGAGCACACACTTCATTCTGTCACCAGAAGTACTGGTAGCTCTTTGCTACCTTGTTCACATCTGGTGTCCTGAGATATTCATTGCTTCACCAGTCCATTAATCAATTCATTTATGTGTATTGAGTTGCCACGAACTGTACTGAGCATGTGACCATAAGAGAAAGCAGGAATACTTTATGACATATGGAGAAAGTGGCATTTGCTTCTCTGGGGGAGAGGACGGAGAAGTAACTTGTTTTCTGGATCGTTAAATGTTTTGTGCCAATAGGAAGGATTGTTCTGGGCTGAATTCCTGCTCTCCATGGACTATTTTCCCCCAAGATAAGAATGAATAATTATAATAAAAGTTGCCAGGAACTATATTAAATGCTTTACATAAATTATCCAATTGAATCCTCATACACCGTGTTGCCATTTTACAAATGTGGATACCCAAATCTAGGAAAAGAGTAAATGGCAGAAGCAGAATCTGAACACATTTTTCTCATTCCGGAGCTCCTCTTTCTAACCACTGTCTAATTCTGGCATCCAAGTTAGTAATATATTTCATATTATTCTTGGTTCCTCCTAAAACAGGGATAAAAATATTAATGTAGAACAGGGACAAAAATGATGACTATATCAGTTCTTGCAATCTCCCCTTCTGCCTTTTGCTTCTGAGAAGAAAGGATTTTCTTCTTTGCTGTACAGAATCCAGGTAAAAAAAAAATAATAAAGCAAAAGATCCTTTTAAATTAAAGAAATCAGAGAAGCTAGAGAGAAAGCAGAATAAGGAGCTGAAAGAGAGCATAGTTTGAGAGACAGAAAGAGATACATAGATTGTAGTTATTGGCCAAATGTTATTAGTGAGCATGTTTGAGGAACTGGGAAAGAAGAAATATGTGAGGATCAACTGTGTCCTGTGTGGAGGACACTGAGAGAGGCAGTCTTGGGAGAGAAAACTTTAAAATTGTTTTACTTTAATTAAATCGCACATTTTCCTTTGACTTTTTTTGAGACACCTAGGAAAAATTAAAATAGTTTATATAATACAAAGAATGAACCACATGGGGCCATGGAATTTATTCAGGTTATGTTCCTAATTATTTATTATAAATTTGCTATTGCTGATTTAAATAGTTTAATATTTAATAGGCATGGACTATAGGTGATGCCTCTGTGAGCACTGCTGGTGGTGCTAAAATATTTTATTCTTTTATGTTTTATTTGTGATCTGTAATTGCTTTAGGGCAAATATTTTAATGTTTAATCTAATTTATTTTATATTATAAAATTTTCTTAAAAGTTTGAATGCAGAAAACAACAAACTGCCTCATAGGACATTTAACTTTAGCTTCTTCTGCCCAGCTGTACTGATTTTAGATGTCCACCATCTCACCCACAACATGATAGAGTAGAGAGAACTTTGCGCTGGGAGTCAGGGGCAGGAGAAAATGAGCCGGAGCCCACAAGGCCAATTATTATCACATTTCCTCACACAATCTGAAATTGCTGCCTTACTTGGTTCCCTTAATTTTTAAAAACCAAATAAGAAGGCATTTATCATACCAGTGTTAAATGCATATGATTGCCTTCATGGGGAAGATCTAATTCTCAGGACAGAGAGGTAGGAAATGCTGTTAAGTGTGACAAGCCCAAAGGCCATGCTGATCACTGTGATGCATTTGATTTAATCCTGGATGTTGGGGGACCTAGGAAGCTCAGCTCAGCTGATGGCCCATGCTCTCCTAACAGCTTATGAAACGCTAATATAGTTAGCAACGTTGGATGATCTCATCTCAGTCCTGAGTGCAGAGAAGACCCAGGCTGTAATATCTTCATCATTCCAACAGTCATACCGGCTGAGATTTACATAGTTTCAAAACTACTAGTATGGACATTCATTTAACTACCGTTACCACCACCACTACCAAAACCAAAAGAGTAATATTTCTTAAAGATTAGGTACTACTCAGCTCCTCATCATCTTTTACTTTCTTTGACTATCAAAACAGCTTCTGTTTTCTTGTCTCCAGTCTTCTGCTGCCTCACCTTTCCACCCTAAGTCTCCCTTTTATACTAATATCAGAGTGAAAATAGCACAAAAACAACAAACCCTACCTGTTGTTCCTTTGTTTTAAATCTTCTATGGCTCCCTAATGCCTAAACGATAAAAGCCACAATTCTTTGAAAGGAATTAATGGGCCGTTGTACCCTGCCCCTGGCTTCCCTTCCATTCAACAAAAATGACAAACTGTTGGCTGTGCTCTCCTGCAGGTGATGGTTAGTCTTACAAATTCTAAACTGGGGGAGTGACAAGAGCAGACCTGGGCTTTAGGTGGAGCACTCTGATGGCCAGAGTAGAAGGTAGATTGGAAGGAGGAAAGTAGAGATAAGGAGTAGTTAGGGAGAAACGGTGAAATAGCCCAGTTGAGAGAGATCCGGGGCTTCCTTTTCTATAGCTGGAGCACTTAGGGTGCTGGGAAACTCACAGATCAATCTGGCTCATGAAATCTAAGAGACTAGATATCACCGGCACTAAGGCATGGATGTCTCCAACCTGGCTTTGTAAAGGTAAGTCTAGACCAGGCTTATAGAAGAAAGCAAAACTCCTCCTGGGGTTAGCCCATTCTCAACACTGTAACAACCCTTGAAATATGGTGGGAGATGGAATACCATTATAAGAAATGACAGGAGAAGTTTGTTCTCTAATGTGACATTCACCTTTCAACTTGGAAGAACCCGCCCATCTTTTCCTTGTGAGGTACTGGCACCTTAAGACACTTCACCCATGCCAACTACCAAATTTTATTAGACATCTTAATTCCAGTGGCAAAACTTGTTTCCTCTACCTTATCAATAGGGTTGGTGAATAACAAAATTATATTGCTCTTGTTCAACCAGGGGTAGGGAGGAGACAAAATATTTTAATGCAAAATGTGTTAGAGTTTATCACAATGTGGCTCTGTCTAATAGAAAATGAAATGGATGAGGACTGAAGCATTTGAGAAAAGAGGAAGGAAGAAATACTAACCAGAGCAACTTGATCCGATACTCCCACTGCTTAGCAGCCTTAATTGCGGTTGGTTTCTAGTTTGGCCAACTGGATTATGCCATTAACATTGTATGAAATTCAGGAAGAAGAATGTCTTGGAAAAACAATGGTTGGTTTTTGGACAAGTTGAGCTGAAGTGCCTCTAGGCCAGTGGTTTCAATGTGTGGTCCTCAGACCGGCATCATCATCACCTGGGAATGCAGTAAAACTTCAAATTCTCAGGCTGCACCCTAAATCTACTCAATCATAAACTGTGGAGGTGAGAACCAGCAATCAGGATTTTAATATGCCCTCCAGGTGATTTTGGTGAATGCTAAAAATTGAGAACTCTGCTCTAGGACATTTAAGTGGAGTTGAACATCAGGTAGTGGGTGAAAAGCTTGGTAGTGATTCCAAAGCTTGGGAGAAGACAGGACTGGGTGTACGGATTTGAGAGCCATCAGTGTGTTGCGGTTGAAGTGAGGTCTGGAGCTTCACTTGGGAGAATAGTGCAGGATGAAAAGGGAGGGCTTTTCATTCTGCATGGATGAATGATATCTGATAGAGGATGGAAGTTACTATGTCCATCTTTGCAGAGTTCTATATTCCTTTCTTTTCCTTTTCTTCTTTTTCTTCTTCTTCTTCTTTTTGTGCAGTGGGCATACATGATTTTTAGATTAGAATGCCCTTTTCATGAAATTTTTTGAGGCAGCAAAGGAGAGAGAATGCCACAAGGTGAACTCTTGAGGCAGAGGCAGGATCAAGACAAAAATTTTTTTTGAATGGGGCGATGAAAGCATGGTTAGGCAGAGGCCTTAAGTACATTATTTAAACTTTTCAGCAATCCTATGAAGTCGTTATTATTTTCCCCGTGACGAAGCTGAGGATCTGAGCAGGTAAGTCATTTGTCTATCACACATAGGTAGAGCCAGGATTTTGCCTCAAAGTGTCTGATACCAAGCCCTGGTGCCTTCCACAAAGCAAAGCAGTCTACTACATTATGCTTCTGCTCCCTGAGATAGATAGTTAACAGTAAGGGCCCCCAGTGAATCACACCTGCTGGCATCTGGACTTTTGTGAAGTCCCCTTCCCCTCCCACATTGACTCTGGTCTTGGCTATGTGAATTGCTTTGACCAGTGGACATTACCAAATGTGATGCAAGCAGAGGGTTGAAAAAGCACTCACCCAGTGGAGCTCGCCCTTCTCTCCTGCTGTTTTTGGAACCCACTTGCACATGAAAAATTCAGGTTAGTCTGCTGGAGACACAGGCCCAGAGGACAAGCAGCACCTCCTGCCAGACATGTGAATGAGACCATCTCAGACCACCCTGTTTGAGCCAATTGCCTGATGACAGCAGCCACCTGAGTGACTCCAGGTAAGGCCAGCATAACTGCTCAGCAGAGCCAAAATTGTGACCCACAGAAATGTGAGCAAATAAGTAATTGTTTTAACCACTAGATTTTGGGGGTGTTTTGTTACATGGGAATAGATACCTGTTATAGGACCATTACTGTGGGGTGGGTGGGAGAAAGGAACGTATACCTCAATAAGACTTGTGGACTTTTGTTTCTTGGATACTCTTCCAGTAGGAAACGAATTTATCTGTGGCTCTGAAAAGTACTAATCACACATTCCCAAGAGTTCCTCAAAATTTCTCAACATTCTTACTCAGCCTCCTACGCTTTTCTAAATACAGAAGAGCATGGGTAATTCAGTCATGACTCTTCTGTATCTACTTTTTGTCACAAAGAAAAGACTTACACAATTACAAAATATGCCTGGTAGATTCTGGTTATGATTACCATACTTTCTTAAATTAAGGAGAATAAAATTAAATACTGTCTGTGGGCAGACCTGAAATTCTGATAAATTCTTCCAATACAAAATACCTAAACTTTCCATTAAATATAATAAAAAGCCCTTCAAATGCACATTTGAGATTAAAATAAAGTAAAAGAAAATTCCATAGGCCAAAAATTAAAAAGAAAAATATATGAAAAGATGGGCATTGTATGGGAGCAACTCTTTGGGTCTATGCAGGGTGGAGAATCACAGCTGAGAAGTTGCAAAGAGGTGAGGTCCTCAAAATGCCACCTGGTTGGCCAAACAGAAGACTAGAGAGAAAGAACACTTTTCATATTAAAGTGAGACGACCAGGAAGCTTGTTAATTTTGACCTAAGCTCTAGGTAGGAAAAAGTCTCCCTTAAGCATTCGTAACTATCAGTGAACAAGTAATTGTTTGAAACCATCATGTTTTGGGATGGGTTTGGGATTCAAATTTGTACTTCTTGCATGGTTCAGGAAACCTCAGATTGGTAAATTAGCCTAAAGTGTTTCTGGATTGGCACATTATTATTCTAAAATTGCAATGATACACAGAATTATAACTGTGAAAGCATCATGCAAATATATAAACACATAATTGTCTTATCCCAGGAAATTTGGAATACAGAATTTAGATTTAATTTAATTTTTTTGAATCTGTGATTCAACTTGCTGTGTGATCCTTAGCAAGGCTTTACTCCTCCCAGGCCTTTGCTTCCTCATCAGGTAAAGCAGGGGACATTTTTAGACCTAGCTTCCCATGGTTCTATGATTCTATGGAATTGTTAGTTCATGAATATATGAAATAGTACTGCAAGGTCTAGGGAATAGAAAATTAAGATCTTATCTAGGTCACTATTTCTGATTAGCAAAGCCATTAGTGCTGGCTCATTTTCACTATCCCGAGGCTCTACCAAACTGAAACAGTTGGTAAGAAAGGGCTCTTCTCTTTCCTGTCCGATGTCTCTTGGTATCTGGGCTGCACAGGTCTGTGTACCACAAGGTCCCTGCAGACTGGCTATGCAGAAAGCTCTCCTAGGCTTTGATGACCAGGAACCCCAAAACTGTCTTAGGAAGCTACATCTCCATGTACTTTTCTTCCAAGTAAGCTCCCTATGACACCAGCTGGACACAGATTTAGGCAGGCAGGTTGTTTCCCTGGGTATTGAAGTTAGAGGGCAAGGGTGGTGTAGTAGAAAGGACTTTTGTTCTTCTCCTTCTCCTTGTTTTTTTTTTTAAATAAAGAGTAGAAATTTATTTTCTCACAGTTCTAGAGGTTAGGAAGGACTTTTGTTCTTAATGAAGAAGCTGTCCAAGTACCTTTAAATGATGGACAGCATTGTGGGTAATATCTAATATCTCTGATTTTTGGTGGAATCCTTACTTCTCAGGTCTAAATGAGGCTCCATCCTTGTTTCCAGGGCAGAAGAAATGATCCGGGCCCAAGATGATCAGTGCATAATGTTGCCCTGGACTCAATGATTGCTAGAGGGGACCAAGCATGGGATCTAGGTCTAAACCATTGAGTGCATTCCATTTCCCTGACCAGAGCAGTTGGTTCAAGGATGGGCATATGACCCAATCAGAGGCTTAATCTCTTTATAGTATGTTTTTGCATGTTATAATATTAAGAGACTTCTGAGAATGCCAGAACACAGATAGGTGTTCTACTTACAGTGACTTGAGAGAGCATGGATAGAATAGCTGTGGCTACTTTGCATCACTGGGGAAGAACTGATCTGAGATCTGTGCCAACAGAGAGCTGACCTGGGAGGCAGAAATCAAATCCTAACAATATCCCTTGAGCTCCTATCCAGCTACACATGTATTTTTAGTTAATGAGCTAATAAATCCCCCTTTGTTAGTTTGTGTTTTCCAGTTGGTTTGGACTGTTCTGCCCCTTGCAACGTAGATAGTCCTAAATGGTAGTGGAAGCTTCCTCCTCTTGTGACTCCACTCCCCAATTCCTGCCCTTGCCCTCACCCATGGTCCCATGGTTTCTCAATTGCTAAAAGTGGCTCTGGGGCCCTGGGGAGCTTTGTGAATTTATTTTCTACAGAGCAATTTCTGTGCCTGGTGCACAGTCACAGAAGTAAAGTAGCATGTCACACAACTCAAAATTAGGTACCACTCTAATTTACAACTCCTGGCCAAAGGTTCTTTTCATTACAGAACTTAATTTCATGACAATGCAAGTTGAGTGCAGACTAGGGGCAGAAGATAACCTAGTGTCCCCCAAACCGCAAGGTAACTGTTGTAGAAAGTAAGAAAAGCTGAAAACCATTACTGAAGATGGACTACGATCCACAAATGTGATTTCATTTAATCTCCCTGATCACTTTGCTTTTATCTGCATTTTGCAAATGAAGCCCTGAGCGGTTAACTACCTTGTGCAAAGTAATAGAGCCTATATTGACTCAGATATGCCAGAGTCTTAAGCTACATGCTTTCTTATAGCGCCACCATCTATAAGTGAGATAAAGGGGAACTAGATTAGGCTGATGGTGGTTCTGAGAGGGGTGATGGGAGGTGAAACATGAAAGCTGTTTCAAAGAAATGAAAGTGTTTTTCCAAATTTCGAAGTCAATTTTGTAATCTTCCATGGTTTGAGTGCCAGCACTCCAGGCTTTGGAATGCGAAATGTTGGGATTTCCATCTTGGCTACCCCTTCTAACAGTGACACTCTGGGGGAAATTATCTAACCCTCTAAGTCTCAGTTTCCCCATCTATCAATTGTCCACCTCTCAGTATCCTAAGGATTTGAGATAATGCTTTTAAAGCTCCAAATACTGTGGACATCATATAGTAGTTATTTACCATGTGAATCTATCTATCTATCTAGTTACATATTTTTAATATGCAACTCATAAAATGATTAATGCTTAAACATGATACCTTTGAATATATTTCAGATGTTTCTCTATATTGCTCTGAACTGCCTCAAATTATCAGCCCTGTTGTGGTGGAGCTACTTATCTTTGCAGAATCAGAGAAAGTACCTTCAAAATGCTGACATGGGAAAGGTCAGAGATAGTAAGTGAGGAATTTCAAAGATAATCCTATCCTTCCCTTTCCTCTGCCAGGCTCTGTTTTCAGCTGGTTCAGAGTAATTTACACCTCTGCTTCAGTTAAAGTATGTGGCATCATTTAGATACTGCAAATATAACACCAATTTTACTGCAACCTAATTATAGAATGACAAGGGATAAATCTAGAAGATACGTATAGTATACAATGAGCAAGTGTGCTTCACTTATATAAGAACCACTCATAAAGAAACATTATGCTGAAAGAGAGGAATAGCTGAAGTTGTAACTCATGCAGATTTATGTATAAATTATACTGAGGACTCCTAGGATATCTGTGACTTAATCAGTTGCCATTAACATATTGTAGGGTAAATGTAGATCTATAATTATTGCATGCTGCTAAAACCACCTTTATTTTCATTTAAAATTCTGGTTAAATGATCTGTGGTATATCTTTGGAGACCTCTTCAACCTTTTGAATTGAGGATATATATATATATATATATATACACACACACACACACACACACACACACACACACACACACACATAAGAAATACTGATTCAGGTAAATAAATAAAAGTGCAATATTCTGAAACTGTTAATGGAGCTTGAACAAATCCACAAAATAGCCACAGCTTAAAATCAAGGGATGATAATTACATAAAACATTAAATAAGGAATCAAAGGATCACAATGAAACAGAACTCCTATACTTTGAAAGGTTTATTTTGAAATAACCCCAAATTCCAAACCTGAAACACAGAAAATCATGATTGTCAACCAACATTTATTGAGTACTACAGTAGGTATGTTGAACTTTGAATAATTGAATTGCACATTTAAAAAATAATCTGTCTTTTATGACAGAAATCAGGCAGTTTCTGGCATAATTTGACAGCAACGAACTGCCTTCTGCCTTTCCCTGTCAGCATGGTGCGAGACAATGCAATTAAAATCTAGTAGTGATTTGTTTTGACTGGTGAGATTTTCTCTTTTCTTTCTCATGTAGAATACACATTTATTCACACATTAAGTTTTGCCATTAAAGAAATATAATGTGTATTTTAAGTAATTTTTTATTATTAGTGCCTATGGAGGTACACTTTGAAGATAGGACCCTGACTTTAGCAGTACCATAACACCTAGCATTCTGCCTGCTCTTCCTTCTTGTTCTCTGAAACTACTTTAATTTTTCCCTTCCCTGAAGATAGCAACCAAGCTGCCCTAGACTAACAATGCCCCCTCATGGCAGCAGCCTGGCCCTGTGGGCTTTGCTTCCTACCTCTTTCTGTCTCTTCTCTATGGCCAGCTGTGGTTAACTGTGGACAGTTCAGCCTCAGGCAATTTCTTTCCCGCGCATACTAACATACTTTCCATGATCATGAACCATACTCCTGCATCCCAGCTCCAGCCATGCGTACATATTGCCTGCATTTCTTTTCCAATGATTGAACAGTAATGTAAATACTAATACTTTTCTCTCTTACCTAGTCTTTCTTTTCATAGTTGGTTCAAAATCACCCCAAAGAGAAACTTCTATCCAAGATAAGAATGAGTACAATTAGATACAAAAATATGAATATTTAAGCTTTCAAAATTAACCCACATTTACCTTTAGAATCTTCACATCTATCTTTATATCCTCCTCTTAATACGCTTCTCTCTGTGTCAGAATTCAAGAGGTAAGTCCTTAATTATCTTTGAGCTATGTTTTTCACAACAAATACACAGCTCTGTACGCTACTAGAATTGCAAAAATATTGCTATGTACTATTTTATTGTATGTTTGCTCATAGGGTAAACAATGGGTAAATAATGGTAAAAAAAAATCACAGATTATGTATTTTTTCCCTCAGGGAGAAATACATTTACCAATTACTGCAACTTAGTTACTGGTGAACACTGGGAACACAACATCTTGAGGGTGGGAGCTATTCATTGTGATTCACAGGGAGCCTTTCTTTTAAATCATTCGGTATAAAGCAACTATATATTTTTTTGATCTTGAGGCAAAATTTTCTCCTCTCTGCCTCACTATTCAGTCCATTCTCTCAGAAGTGTAATTTGAATGGATGATACATTCACTTTATACATACATATGTGTGTCTATATTTATATATGTGTGTATGCATGCACACAAATATCTCCCTTTCATTGTTATCTCTCACACACCCACTTCCTTATCATTGCCCACCAGACATGTAACTATTCTTAGTTTCTTGTGTTTTCTTCTGGAATTTTAATAATAAATAAGCAAAGAATAATACACACTCTCACTTCCCTTATTAAAAATAAAAGGTAGCATATAATATACACTGTTCTACCCTTGATTTTTTCATTTAAAATACGTAAGCTAGAAATCTTTTATAATTACCTCTACACTTTATAGAATGCTTCCTCTTTCTTTTTGAGAACTATATAGCATTCCATTGAATGCCATATATATATATTTTTTTCTTTTGTTTCAGCATATTACACAGGTACAAATATTTAGGTTATGTATATTGCTTTTGTCCCACCCGAGTCAGAGCTTCAAGGGTGTCCATCCCCCAGACGGTGCGCACCGCATCCATTAGGTGTGAATATACCCATCCCCTCCTCCCCACCCCGCCTGCCTGACACCAGATGAATGTCACTACCGTATGTGCACTTAAGTGTGATCAGTTAAGTCAGTTAATACCAATTTGATGGTGAGTACATGTGGTGCTAGTTTTTCCATTCTTGTGATACTTCACTTAGGAGAATGGGCTCCAGCTCTATCCAGGATAATACAAGAGATTCTAGATCACCATTGTTTTTTATGGATGAGCACATACGTGAGTGGATTAATAAAATGGTGGTATATGTATACCATGAATGCCGTATTTATTTAACCAGTTCCTTATTGATGGGTATGTATGCAGTATGCAATCTGTTGCTATTACAAAAAAGTTGCAGAGAATGACCTAGTACATTTGATATTGGTGTACAAGTTAGAAACCTTGTACACAAATCTCCAGAAATGGAATTTCTGGATCAAAGGGTCTATGCATTTGTAAGTTTCATAGATATTGCCAAAATGCCTTTAGTGTTATTCTGATTTATATTTTCATCAATCATGTATAAGATTGTTTTCCCCACAGCCTTCCCCATAGAATGTGTTATTACCTTTTGAATTTTGCCAATCTGATACATGGAACATGATATCTCAGTGTAGTTTTCATTTGTACAATTTTTATGAGTAGAACTAAGCATCTTTTCATATGGTTGGAATCCCCTGAATTCCTTTTTGGGGGGCTGGCTGTTCTTATTCGTTGCCCATTTCTGTGTCACGGTTTTTTATTCATTGATTTCTAGGAGTACTTTATGCATTAGTAGCTTAGCTCTTTTATGTATTACAGATATTTTTGTAACATATTTTTCCCATTTTTCTTTGTCTTTTCGTTTTATGATTTTTTTTCTACGCAGAAGTTTCTTTTATTTTAATGGAGTAGATTTTTATCCACCTCCGCCCTTTTTAAAATGGTTTCTGGATTTTAAGGCTTAGTTAGGAAATCATACTCACTCCAAGGTAATGGGGAAATTCTCTTGTATTTTCTTTTAGAACCTTTTGGTTTTCATTATTTACATTTAAATAATTGATAAATTTAGCATTTATCCTGGTATATATTGTGAGGTATAGATAAAACTTAATTTTTCTCTAGACACCTACCCAGTTTGCCAAATATTGTCTATTAAATAGTGCATCTTTTCCTCCACTGAGATGCCACCTTTATCACATACTAAATTTCTGTGTATACTTGGATCTGTAGTCTCTGTTCTGTTCCATTGGTTAGTCTGTTTATGCATGCACCATAGTACTAATTGTTGAGGCTTTATTATACATTTTAATGTCTATTAAGGTTAATATGCCTTCCACTGATTGTTTTATTCAGAATTTTCCTGGCTAATCTTGATTTCTTTTCCATATTAATTTTAGAATCAACTGGCCTAGTTTAAAAAAATTGGCATATTTATTGAGATGACATTAAAATTGTAAATCAAATTAGAGAGAATTAATGTCTTTATGATGCTGAGCATTCCCATCCATGAATATGTTATATCTTTTCATTTGTTCAAATTCTCTTTTGTGTCCTTCATAATTCTTTCAAGTTTTCTTCGTATAGGTCTTGCACATTTTTGTTTGTTTATTGCTAGATATTTACATTTTTATTGCCATTATACATAGAGCATTTTCTTTTGTTATATCTTAAAACTGGCTTTTATAACTGGCTGTTGTGTTTTCTGAAAGCTATTGACTGCTATCTATTACGTGTATTCCACTATCTTAAATAATTCTCTTGTTGTTCACAGTAGTTTTTTAATCCAAACAAAATTCTTGAATTTTTTTCCAAAAAATTATAGAATCTAAAATAGTAATATGTTTAACTTCTCCTTTCCAAATTTTATAATTCTCTCCTATACAATTACATTGACCTCCAATACAACATTAATTGTGCAATTGTACCTCCAGTATAATACTAAATAAAAGTGTTAGTACAGGGCATCCCTAGCTTTTCTGAATGTAAAGGGATAAGTTTAGGGTGGTGGTTCTCAACATTGGTTACACATCAGTGTCACCTCAGAGCTTTAAAAGTCTCCATCACTAGACTGACTAATCAGAATTTCTGGAGGCAGGACCTAAGTATCAGTATTGTTTAAAGCTTTCCAAGTATTCCACGTGCAGTCAAGATTATGAACTAATGCTTTGATGTTTTTCTTCTTTAAGCATTGTGTTTGCCTTTGAGTTGAAATAGATACATTCTATTAAGAAACAAGCATGACAATTATATTATCCATATATTTAAATTTTATTGAGATTTTTAAATAAAAGTAGTTCCTAATTATATCAAATATAAGAATTATATGATTTTTCTCCATGGATCTGTTAATACAATTAATTATATTATAATTATATTACCACTATATTTATATAATGAATTATATGAATGGATTTCATGATATTGAACTATCCTTACATTTCTTAAATAAAACTCACTTGGTATCAAAGTACTATTATTTTAATTTCATAGGTGGTATTGACATACTATTTATTTTGTGTGTGGGAAATCATTGACAGGTTTGGCATCGATGTTATACTCTCATTATAAAAAGAGTTTGGAACTTATCCTGTGATTTAAAATAGACTGAATTGGTGTTGGAATGGATTTCTTCTTTAAAGTTTGGCTGAATTCCCCTGTGAAGCCCCTGGGCCTGCTGCCTTTCTATGTGTGTTGAAGGTAAAGGTTGGGACTGGCAGGTAGCTCTTTGACGGCTTTTTCTTTTTCTTCTCTAGAGATTAGATTTTCTCTCTCTCATTTAGCACATTTTGTTAAATTACATTTTCCTAAAAGTTAGCTATTTAATCCAGCCAGATTTTCTAATTAATTTTCAAAGAGTTAAAATTCTTTAAGATTCTTTTAATTTCCCTTGTTTTGCTATTTGTTTCCATTTTATAATTTCTTATTCCTACAACTATACTCTTTATGTTAATTAGGTCACCTAGTACTTTATGTAATTTAAAAAATAGTTTTTTTTTAAATCAGCTTTTGTATTTATTAGTACTGCTTTCTTTTTGTTTTCAAACTCATTCATTTCCTCTTTTATCTTTACTGCTTTTTTCTTTAGGTTTATTTGTTATTCTTTTTTTATAACAATTTGAATGAGATTCTATGTCCATTTATTTTTCATTCTTTTTATTAATGTATTAAAGGCTATCAATCTTCCTCTGAGACTGTTACCTCTTTACCAAAGGTTCTGAAATATAATGTTTTCATTGTCATTGTTTTCCAAAAATTCTCCAGTTTGGGTTTGTGTTTCTTTTTTAACCCAAGAGTTGAGTAACAGAGTTTAAAATTTTTTGGATAGAAATTACTTTCTGTTTTCAAATTTTATTTTTTAATTTCTAGTTTGTTATATAGTTATCAGAAGATATTTTCTATACTTTTCCTACTTTTTGGAGACTATGAGATTTTCTTTGTGCTTAATATATATTCATGCATATGAGTATGTTCCATGGACACTTGAAAATAGGTGTAGTCTACTTTCAAGGTGCAGAATTTACTATAGATAATTATGTCTACCTTATTGATTATGTTAATTAGGTCTTTGATATTTTTCCTTAATTTTTATCTTCCTAATATGTCATGAACTGAGAGAGCTGAATTAAAATCTTCAATTATTAGCATATTTCTGAATATTGCTGCAAAGGTATTAAATAAATGTTTTATCTTAATTGTTAATTGCATCCTTGGGCATTATAAAGTGCTTTTCTTTTTGACAGTTTAATGCTTTGCAGAATGAATTCTACCTAGTCTGATGTTAAGCTCAAATCCTATGTTCTTTTTTGTTTGCGTTTTCCTAGTAAGCCTTTACCCATTCTTTTGTTTTCAACTGTCTTAAATCACTTTGTTTTAGGAATGCCTCCTCTACACAGCCTAGAGTTAAGTTTTTTGTGATCCAATCTAAAGATGTTTTTAAAAATAAATGAGTAAATTTCATTTATGTTAATTGGTATGATAGATGTTTTTGGTGTTACTTCTGCCATTTTGTTATTTATATAGAAAAATAAAGTTGTTCACTAGGGATTCTCTTTGCTTTACTCTCTCTCTAACGTGTGTGTATGTGTTTAGTTTTTCTAGTATATAGAAAAGTTGCAGTTTTATTCTAATGGTTACCTTCATAGTTATAACTTTATATAATATCCTTAGTTCCATAATTCAGTGCTTCTCAAAGTGGTCCACATTATGCACACCTAGAGAATGATGTTGTGTGTATGACACACTTGCGTTAATGGATGAGACATCTGGAGGTGACTGGCCTGGGGTGGGGCTTCTTCCACAGCCTCCAGATCTCCAGCTGCACTGGGGTCTAAGGATGTCACTTTCTCAGCTCACCTGGGCTTTTCAGTGCACCTGTTGACAAGCTCTACCGTTTCTTGATATTGAAAGGATAAAATTAACTTTTTCCGTTTCCCTCTTCTTTCCCCTCTGTGTTTTCCTAGTCGTCTTTGTATTGCTAAATGTGCTTATTTTCTATTACCGATTTGTCGGCTCTAAATAATACCCTTTGACTACTGGCCATTACAGATCCAGCAATCAAGATATCTACCTCCCACCCACCTTCTCCCCTTGTTTCCTCCCATCTTTTGTTTGTTTTTGTATCTTTTTTACTTTATTGGGACATAGGTGTTCTGTGACCCAAATCCCCATATTTGTTATAGTCTTTGTTTTGGTTTTGTTATTTGTATGTTGAATTTGTTTTTCTCATCTCCTGCTTCTATCATTTCATCTCTAATTTTTAAAACTCTTTCTTTATTGCCATGTAATTTGGTTTCTTATTCCTTTCTTCTATATCTTTTAGGGCTTTGCTACTCCAAAGTGTCATCCACTCATGAGAACCAGCTGAGAGCTTGTTAGAAATGCAGAATCTCAGGTCCCACCCCAGACCTACAGAATTAGAATCTGTGTTTTAACAAAACCCTCAGCTGAGTCGTGTGCATTTAAGGTGTGAGAAACATTACCTTACAGTGTTTTCTGCAGAATCTAATCCTTGGGGTCCGTGATCATTTTGTTTTTGACTTCTACTTCTTTTGGTGGGGGGCTCTGCCAGCTTACCTTTCACATCTTCCTGTTGTCTCACCGTCTTCTCCCTATTTATCACATTTCTTCCTGTACTGTTCCTTCACGGTGGCTATTTATTTATTTATAAGTCATGGTGAAATTCTTGATGACAGTGGTGGATTAAAGATAGCTGCAAATTCTTTGACTGTTCTTTCAATGAGAAGTGGGACCTGTATCTTCTTGCCTTGAATCTGGGTGACCTCTGTGACTGCTTTGATAAATCGTGTATAGCAGAAGTGAAGCTGTGCTGGTTTCAGTACCTAGGCCTCTAGAAACTGGCAGCTTCTACTTCCTTTTTTCGAAGCCTTGAGCTACCATGTAAGAAAGCTATCCTGAGAACACCATGGTGGAGAGGATATATGGAGAGGCTTTGAGAGTATATAGAGTGGAAAAGTAGCTTAGCTGAGCCCATTCCTGACCTCACTGACAAGTTACCAGGCATGTGAGTGAAGACTTCTTGCACCTCCAGACCAACTAAACCACCACCTGAAAACTACTGAGTGACCTCAGTTGAAACCATGGGGAGCAGATGAATCACCCAGCTCAGTCCTGCCTGAATTCCTGACCCATAAAAATATGAGAGATAATAAATGGTTGTTGTTTTAAGCCATTAAAATGGTTTTACGTACTTTGTTACAAAGCAATGAATAACTGGAATATTCACAATTTTCCTTGTTCTAGGGAACATTCTTTGTTATAAGAATTCTTTGTGTATTGTTAAGTTTTGATTCCTTTTTCCATATTTCTTCTTCTGACATCTTTCTCTTAATGCTATATCAATTCCCTTTTTCACTGCTCACCATTGAAAGAGCTGGATTTTTCCAGACCAGCCAGGTACCAGGAGTAGAGGATGTGCAGGGTGGGGAGGGGCCAGAGTTGATTTCTAGGTTTCACAGTCCATGAAAGGCTCTTCTCTACTGCCATAGAGAGAAGCTGCTTCCTGGGAATACGGCTGGTATGATTTCTTATACATCCCTGAAGCAAATTGGACTGAGGCTCACTGTGGCCTCTGCCCTACTCACTCTACTTTCTGACCTTGTTTTGTTTTGTTTTACCAAACAAAAGATGTAGATATTACTTTTTAGGGTAAGCTCCTCTTCTTTAGGAAATGCGCTTTTGCTGAAAGTTTCTAAGCTCTACTTCCCCTAAGCCTTCTTGACACTCTCCTTGCTTCTTCTTTTCACTTATGTTAAAGAGACCTTTGTTTCGGGTCACAATGAAACATATTTTTGAGGCTGAAGGTTGTATCTATGTCTTTTACATGTATGAATGTGGAGTTTTCAGGCTTTGCTGTGACTGTTATTTCCTTTTGGTTTTGTGTGAGTTTCAGAAGAAAAGGAAGAAATGCTCACCTACATAGTCACATTCATGCTAGAAATGAAATATTTCTCTCTTAACTTCAAAAACATTGCTTTAATGTACTGCTTACATATCCTTGTATAGACACAACTCGGTCATTCTGATCATAAGCAGCTTGTGTGTGTGTATGTGTGTTTTAATCCCCCTAGCTATAAAGGGAGTTGAAAGAAGAGTAGGAGGTTAAATTGAGTTTGTAAACCTATCACAGGTCAGTCAGGCTTTGGCCAGATGGTAGATTTCCAGACTTGTCTATCAGATATGGTAATAATCAGTAAACATGAAATGAAACAACAGTAAAAAAAGCCCCCAGAGAATAATAACTGAGTGATC